>JASDQU010684077.1:35596-50663 GCA_032191745.1 Picea mariana | reverse complement strand
CATTTTTAAATGTAAGTTTGGAATTTTGAAATTTTGATTATGATTATGATAATAAAGGTGAAATTTATTTTTATTTTTCTTTTTTCATGTCGAGCTAGTTCCGTGATATACATTTTGCACCCAAAACTTATTTCATATACATTTTGCACCCAACACTTCAGTCATATACATTTTCACCCAACAATTCCTTCATATACATGAGACTGAGTAATTGTAACATCCCGCTCCGGGCATTGAGGGAACTTATTCTTTGAGCAAGTGATTTGGATAATTATGATATTAAAACATTTTTCTTTGATTGTGATGCATCATGGTTAGATGACATGTTGTTTTACTACATTGACATAGACAGGTGCGATTGACTCGGTTTTTCTGAGTGTGTAGGGTTTTGGATCTTGAGGATGCAGAGGCATCGATGAAACCCCCTGGACTTCGGATTGAGTCAGGGAGTGTGCTATTTGGTTTTGATTGACTTACTGTGATATTAGTACATTTGAGATAATGATATGATGTGGACATGTTCTGACATGATTTCTTAATGATGCAGACTGATGATAGCTTGCCGACCAGACTCACATATGGAGTAAAGGGATCACACATGACTACCAGAGAGGTTGAGGGAGAGGTGTGGAAAGTAGCCCTACCACAGCCTACTAACACTCCCACCATTGCTCAAACTATAGGTTAATGGTTACCTAGTTCAAGAGGACCCACGATGTCGTGACGACAGACTGCGATAGTTGCTCATGATGATTTTAAGGAGTGCGCAATAAAGTGGGGGCCTTATTCCTTAGAATGCCTTATTATCCCACAAGTTCACCTATCAGAGTGTTGAATCCAGGGGTTATTGATGTCTACCAATCAATCCAAAGGTGAGTGGCACCCTTGGAGCACGTGGTGCATCCTGACGGACATGTTGTGTAAAAGAAACAAAAGAGGCAAGTGGCACCCATGGAGAATGTAGTGCATCCTGAAGGGCACGTCGCGTTGATGATGATAAATGAATGAACCTAGATGGCCCTAATACAGACAACACATTAAGAAATTTTAAAACAACTTCCCTAATTAAATGTCGCCCAGTTCAGAATCTAAGTTCTAAGTCTAAATACTTCGCGAGGGATAAGATTTTGTCTACCCTTGAGAAAATATCTATATAAAATTGCAATAATAAAATTTAAAATAAAAACCCCTTACATAATAGTTTGGTCTTCATAAATTTTGGGGTAAAATGAAAAGAGTAAGAAATTTAAATAACATCGGTGGAAAAGAAATATATAAAGAAGAAATTAGTTATTTTTAACTTTTGATAGTTTTAATAGATGTTGAATCATTCATAAAAGGGAAAAGGGGTTAAATTGCAACTATTGTTTTTAGCTCTAATAAAAAGGGGAAAGAAGGAAAAATATAAAAATTAGGAAACTAGGGATTGAGGCAACATAAAAAGGGAAAGAGTGAAACTCATGGTAAAAAGCAGGAAACCAACTTAGGAAGGAATCGACATATAAGAAACTTCTAATTCTGAATTGATTTAGCAATTTATTTTTAGGGAAAGCTTTTAAAACCTGTAAGGGAATGTAGGGACACCTAGGAGTAATTTTAGGAGTAACTCTAGATGCATGAGGGAAATGAGACAATAAATAAATTAAAGAAAATAATTATTGGAGGAAAGTGGGGGATGGATGACACTTGTACGAAGGAGAATTTTTGGAAGATTTTTATTAAAACTTAAAATTTAATGAGATTAAGGAAAGAATGGAATTTCTAAAATTCTATAAAAGAGAGAGAGGAGAAGGAAGAAGGGATCGGTTGTTACCATAATGTTACGCTGCTAGATTAGTGACTTGACTGATTAGTGAGGAGTTGGGATTTCCCAGCTCAGATAGGAGTGGTAGCTCAACCTTGTGACATGAGATGGGAGCTAGATGTACCATCTCGATAGCATGTAGCCACTTTGCGGCTCGGGGGGCTAAGGGGGAAGCAGAGTACCCCTAGCATTGGCTAGGAGGTACCAGTGTAGTCTCGATGGTCAGAAAGAAGGAGTGGAATGGAGCATGCAGACCACACTCAAAGTAGGCGAACAGACAATGATACGCCTTTCGGTTGATTGATAGAATATTGTAGGATGTATGTTTTTCGATTTTCTTATGTATTTGTAGGTAAACTGTGGACTAGTTTCATGACTGAATTTATAGCTTGGCCGAATGATTGTCGTGCGCCATCTTATTACATGACTGCCTTATCCCTTAGCTACTATGCGATTTATCAGTGGATTTTCCAGCATGATCCTCTATCTGCACTACACCTTACTTATCCAATGACTGCTTATTCATTCATTTATTTAATTATTGACTGCATTTTCCCTTATTTCATAAAGCATTTATACTTACACTAGTGAATGCATATATCCTTATCTTAGGAAGCAATTGCATTTGTTCCATCAATTTCTCTGCAATTTTAGATTGTATCTCTGCAATGTTATAATGATTAAGAGATGGAAATTTTATATTGTTTCATTCTTCATTTTCTTTTCCTCTTTATTAACTGTGTTGCCACAACACATTTTGCATTCCCCTTTTTCTGTGAAACGCATTGGGCTAAGGGTGTCTACTATAGAGTGGATTTAGAATGTGGGAAGGCCAAATGCATTGCCACTAATGGGCACTATTTTGCCACTACTTGTAAACTATGGCGATCTTAATTAACAGCTGAACCGAGTAAACTCTCCTGGGTGAATCGCCTTGGACCAATCCTGCATTTCCAATTTGATTTTTATTATTTAAAACGAATATGTATGTTCCTTTGTATTCATTAGTTCAAATTTTTATTTTTAATGAGTATGAGAGTCCCCACAATTCAGTTTTCAATTTATTTTTAAAAATGAAATCAGAATCCAAGGCAACCTTTAGATTAGTCCGTAGATGCTCAACTCCTACTCAAGTTGGCTCTTTAGTTGTTTGTGGACTTAGTTAGGGTCTCGCGTGGGATATGGTCTTCCTATAGAGGTATCTACATCAACTTGAAACTGATGGACCCCTACAGACATTCTGGTTCCAGAACTGAAGGTTGTACCCACTGTGTTATGGGTGAATTTCTGGGATAAGAGGTCATGTGTGAACTCTACCATTTGACTGAAACCTTGTGACTCTATGTCCCTTATTTCAAACCCTTTCCTTCTTTATTTTTATTGAGCCTTTGGCCACGTTTTGGTAAATCTAGTGGACCGCATTGTATTTTTCTTTTCTATGAAAAACAATGGGACACAACAGCCTCAGCCATTGATAGCGATCTTGAGTGCTATGGGTGCTAGACATGCCTACTGTAGCTCCAACGACTTGATAGTAATCAGGGATGACAAGGAATATTTTTTTAAGGTGCACATTTGGTTGGCTAAAGCATATCCCTTACAGTAAATGTAGTGTGATTGTTTAAGGCATGAACTGAACCATAAAATTGTTGATTATGCCTTTGCAATTGTTTTAAAAATTGTCTAAACTCACCCCTGCCAGTTGTGTCAAAGTTGTAACCCTTTTCCCTTCAAAAATCTGATTTAATATTCTTATTACATTTACCTCTGCAAGAGCATGATAGACATCTGTGAAAGGATTTTTAAGATGTGGTCATAAATTTTTTTGACTTGACTCCTGGTTCTGACAGTTGCCATTTCAAGAGTTTCCAAATTGATTATCGATACATGGCATGACCTCCCAACTGTCTCCTTGCTAATTTTTATGCTTTACTTGGCCTAGTGGTTGGGCCGCTAGTTTTTATTGTTCTTGATAATTTATATAATGTATTGTTTTTGTTATTTTATTGTATTTATCATTGTAATGATATCGTAATACAAATAAAGCGTAATTACGACTGTTATGGATAACATAAGTGTTATTATGATTTGTAAAGATATTGCTACTCTAATATATTATTATGGTAATATGTAAATATAAGGCCATTGTAATAGATTGTTCTTGCAATATAAAATAGAATGTAATGTTAGTGTTATAAAAAGCGTAATGTTATTGTTAGTCTAATGCAATGTTATTGTAACCCAAAAAGGTAAGTAAGGATATTGTTATTTTAGTGAAAATGTTACTGAAATTTTATTGGTATGAATAACAATAATTGGTATAGTGAGTAAATGTATTGTGACTATAAATTATATTGTTATTGGAAGGGTAACGTCATTGTAATTATTGTTTCTGAAATATCTAAGAGTAATTTTTTCCAATATAATATAGAGTGTAATGTTAGTGTTAGATAACATATAAAAAGTAATGTCATTGTTATTCTATTTGCAATGTTATTGTAATCTAAGGTTAGTGTAGTTTATCGTTTGAAACATGTAAATGTAATGTCCTTGCAATTTGGAAAAATGCAATGTTAGCATTTGATAACATATGAAATGTAAGATCATTGTGATTTTATTTACAATGTTATTGTAGTATAAAAAATAATGATATGGTTAATTTATTGTAAGGACATTTTAATTTTATTATTGTTGACAACACATAAAAGGTAGGCTCCTTGAAACTAAGTCCAACAAATTATTATGATTTAGTAAATGGGTAATTAGCAATTATTTATATGCACGTATTTTTAAGGTTGGGTTGGTAACTCGTCGACTAACGGAAATTAAACAAAGTGATTGATCTATACTTGTTTCCAATTGAGTCGTAGGTAATGCTGAGTCTTAACTAATGGTTGGTTATTGTCGGTGTTCTTTTGACTTGCGCCTTCCGTAGAGGATGTGGTCATTCATTAACTTTTGTTGTACTTGGTTGTAAACAATTTATTGCTTGGTCTTTTTGTGTTGGGCGGGATGTAGACATCTCCATGCTCCTCAGAACAATTGTTATCCCTGAGACCTTAAATGGTTAAAATTTATGGGAACCTGGGCTTGAGCATTGCTTATTTGTCTTGGAGGGTGTAACCATTGCAGGGTAGGATGGGCGGGTAGTTAGTCTTTTTAATTGTCGGTTGATTGTTGTTCTTTACTTGAAGATGTTGATATGCATCTTAGATATTTATGTTGATATTGGAGTTGCATGCATCATAATGTATCATCATGTGGTGGTGCAGAGTATAATGTCTTGTTACCCTTGTGCACATGCACACACACACAAAAAAAAATAAAAAAATTCACTTCTTATAAGAGGTTTGTTGGTGTAACGAGGAGGATTGTTACATATGGTATCAGAGTGGGTTCAACCTGCGACTTGGGATCTCTATGGATTTTGTTGACATGACCTGATTATGTTGTTGCTAATTGAGTTGATTGTGTGCGTACAGGTAATCATGGTTAGAGGACGTCATGGAGGCAGATGACGGGGTGCTACGGGAAGGGGCGCGATGCCTGCAGTAGCATCCACGCCTGAGGGGTCTAACCCCTAGGGAGGTGAGAAGGTTCTTGGGTAGGAGCAGATAGCAGTTCGCGATGTAGTCCAAATGATGAGATCCTTTCAGTGCATGTTCGAGGCACTAATCAGCCGTTTGGACAGAGATGAGGCCAAAGTGTCACCGCCCGCTGAGGTTCCGCCACGTGCACCGGTCATTACTGGTAGCATTCACCATGAACTCAAGAAGGTCAAATTTCCTGAGTTTTTTGGTGCTTCGGACAATGCAACCGCCGAGGAATTGTTGGAGAACATGGCGATGTGGTTCACACTTCGCGATTATACCTCCAACATGAAGGTCTTCATGGCGGTCTTCCAACTGAAGGTGAGCGCTCTTCTATGGTGGAAGACGCTCCTACTACAGCTGAACATGGTTTTCGAAGATGTGTCATGGGAACTGTTCGAGGAACGGTTTCGAGAGAGGTACTTCTCAGAGGAATTCATTGAGCATCAGCTCAATGAGTTCAACACCTTACGACAGGGAAGTTGTATGGTGCTCAAGTACGAGGCCCATTTTATGGAGCTGCTCTGGTATGCCCTACACCTTAACATGGAGAAACTTAAGGTCAACAGGTTCTTTTTTGTCCTTCATGACAACCTACATGCAAAGGTTAGGATTTTGATGCCTCAAACCTTGCACAATGCCATATACAAGGCCCTCATAGCAAAGGAGGAGCTTAACAGTGGGCGTCAGACTAGGACTCTAATAAGACTAGCAGGGAAGGGTTCATCTAGAACCCAATAGCACCAGACACTAGCGAGACATACACCAAGATATCATGGCTTCCAGAGGGGATCCACTTTCACTACACCCCGGTGACCACCGCCTCAATAGTGGACACCTTATCGAGGACCACCGCATCAACAACAACATTGCCTGCAGCAGCAGCAGTTTAGGCCTATTCAGCAAAATAGACCAGGGTTCTAGGCCAGTGGGCCATCATCTTCTATGTAGTGTACCTCAAATTTTTCATAAAAAAAATATATATGTTTGAGAACATTGAATTGGTTTTGTATCCTTAAGGTCATTCCATCACTTGTCTATCCTAAGGTACATTTGTCTTACTTCTTTTGCTCCTCTATCCTATTAACATAGGGTCATTATTTCTTTTGGTAAAGTGTTACATACAACATCATATCTATAATTAAGGACCCTTTGTCTCATGGTAACTCAACACTATCCACTATCTTAATCCTAAGCCACTCTAAGACATGTAGTAATAACCACTCAGAGTCTTGCCATCCTATAATGCAAGGTTAGAGGTGTCAGGCCTATAGATGACCGATCCCGTAAGTGTGAGTAACATTATACAATCTACAAGGAGAAACTAATCTTATTCAGAAAACAAAGGTAAAGTGGGTTAACTTTGGCCACTAAACAATTGCACCTTTAATTTATAGCACGCAGGGGTTAATATACTAGAGGTTGGGAATTATGATCATTGGCACACAACTTGCTAGGTAACGACAAGGCCCAACCATTTTGGTGTTGAAGGCAGGGTAGTTGGATCTGACATGAAATGGTGTAGTGACACTTTCCTCTAGTTGCCTCACCATACATTCCCTTAACTCTGATACAGGTAGAAGGAATTATGCCTTAAAGGCCTGTCTGCACAATTTAATACACCTGGGAAAGTGTCTATTCGAGACAGAGCTCGACTAGCGTGCTTCCAAGGAAACGTTGACACCTTCCCCATAATCACATGGCCTATGTACAAGATCCTTCTCTCCTTTTTCTCCAGTTGGAGTTTACCCCGTGCCTTTCACTCTTATTCGGCTTTTTGGTTAGGGTGAGAGAGGATCCACCATCTCAGGGCAGTCTGTTTGCTCCTTGGTTAAGGTTTTCTCTTGTGAAGTATATAGAAAGGTCTCAGACCAAAACCTTTGTTGGTTCAAGTCTCATGGCCGAGGTACATAGTTCAGTCTCTAGGCTAAGTGCATGGAGGTTCTTGGTGATGCTTTCTGATAGCCATTCTGTGTGGTAAGTTTTACTTTCGTTTCTCTTTTATTTACGTTTTTAAATAAAACAATTTGCTTGTCTGTGGTTCCATGCAAACCTCTGTTATTTGATAGTGTCTTCATCTTTCCGGGGTACTTGTCTATCGTTCTATGCGCAACTCTGTTCTTTGATAATGTATTCATCTTTTGCATAGTACTTGTCTGTGGTTCTATGCACAACTCTATTCTTTGATAATGTATTCATCTTTTTCTAGGTTACTGTGTTAGGAAAGAAAAAGAGTCGAGTTCTATTTTGTAAGGGTTTTGACTCCTATTCTAGTTTATCCCTGTTACTGCACAACACGACCTCTCGAGACCGAGCCATTACTCGTATACGAAGTCAAGAGCCTAATCGATTAAACCCCTTGCTATTATTCCTTGTTCTCCTCCGTTGGATAGTCCATTATACCCTTGTTATTTTGTGCCTTGGTTCAGTTAACCCATGTTATTATCTTCTGGTCTCCTCCATTTGGATAGTCCATCAAAATTCTTGTTATTGTTTCCTGGTCTTCTGTGGTTGTATTTAGTGTTAACTGGCAGCATCTATTTAGAAGTGAAGTTCTTCCCCTTTATCGAGTGCGTCTTACTCTCTTCTGTTAAGTTGAATGCACGAATGTTTATGTTTTACTATGCATAGTTTTTATGCCTTTTATTCTTTCGGTTGTTCCTGTAATATCCCTTCGTATTACATATTGGTATCTATCACTAATGATGGGCCCCTGGTTGTGCGAGGGAAGCCATCAGGGAGGCATGAACACCCCTTCCCCTCTCGGTCTGAGTGCTGTAATGCGACGACAGGAGGCATATATACTCTGCTTCAGTTAAGTATTCAACAGGTTTTTTATTGGTCATTTCCTATTCTGAAATTTAAATACTTTATCCTGTTGGTTATGTTTTAATACCTTTCATTACTTTTGTGCAGGTGTAGGCATGCTAAAGCATGGGGATGCCCTCCTCGCTTCAACAAAAGGTATTTGAGATCCTACGCAGTTTTTCAGTTATTTGTCGTGATTCAAACCCCGCTGAGAGGTTAATTTCAAGTTATGGGGTATGTGCCTAGTTGTATAAAGGATTCCTGGCATACTGAACCATCGCACAGTGTGTACCTGGTTGGACTTTGGTAACTAGACTGTCGATTGAAAAAAATATAGTGTTCATTATATCGTGTGTATTAGATCTGTTGGGGTTTGGGACTTTGAAGTATGCTCCTCTGCATAATATAAGTTTGGTTTTCTGTTCAACTATCATAGTCATTTTTTTCGAGAATTGAATCTCATTATTGGAAGTGTAACCCTTTCCAAACCGAATCAGCCATGCACAGGGATTACGCCTAGGGTTTGGTTCTTTCCCAGAATCAATATAGTTGTTTTGTTTATGTTCCAATGGAACAAGTAACCGGTTTCAGTTTCACGCCTCACAAGTCATTTTCATTTTGTTGTTAATTTATAAATGTTGAATAACCTTTATTGATCTGCTTACTCATGGAAAAATATATTCAGTATTGGTTTGGACACATGTCTCGTATGCTATCTACCTTCTTTGTCAATTATCATGGTTCAATATGCCCTTAGCAGACTTCTCACCAGTGATATAGATAGCTTCAATGCAATTCGTGTACTTTTTTCTTTTTGTTTTCTATTATGTCTTATTGTATAATATCCTTATAGATCTATGCACTTAGAAGGTTCGATGGTCATAATTATTCATTATGATTTGTGTTTTAATACCTTCTATTTATGTTATCGTTATTTACAAAAGTCTCTACAGGACTATTTGGGTTACATGACAAGGAATATTTTATCCTCTATTCTTGTTTTATATTGATTAAACCCTATATGGGTTTTCTTGCACGAATAAGACACATCCTAGTCAATACGACTGAATCTGTAGTTTAACTATGGGTAAGCCTTTTTCTTACAGGGTCTTAGCTTGCTGTCGTAACCACCTCACTTATGCATGTAATATAAACATATATATATATATATATAGATTTACTGTCTACCGGTATATGTGTCTATTGATTAGTACTTTACTGTTGTAGAGTATGCTTGTTGGATTTAAGAATGCTATGCTTAGTCGTAGAGGCTCATTGTCTATTAGTAGCATCCATAGGAAATTAAAACAAGACAATTTGTTATGAAATTTGTAATTGTTGCAAAATTTGTTTCGTTGTTAATACATTCCAAAAATCTTAGTAATTTACCCAGTATTAAATCTATATACAAAGGTCCATTTTGAGTCAATTATTCGGAAGTAAACGGTTAGATCTTTCCCACAACGTTCGACCAGAAAAAAAATCATATAAAGAAGTAAAACGAATTTCAATACATGAACATTTGACTAGAGTAAGGTAGAGTTACATATATGAACCATATTTTACAGGAAGATGAATGGAGCAGCCACGTTCCTCCCAACTATAGAACAGGTCAACCAATCTACTTGTCAGGTTCACCCCCTAGCCTAACCATGAATCCATGAGGGCAAATTGAAATCTCCTCTCCAGCAATGTCCTTCGTATATCAACAGTATTCCCTTGCCTCACACTAACACAGTAGTGTTCATAATGGCAAGAACAAAATTTATTAGTCTTTTCCCCAGCATACTTGGCAGCGTCCTGCCTCCTCACATATGCTCTTTTATTAGTTTTGCCTAAGACTTTTTCCCTTTATTGGGGAATTTTCGCAACCTTCTAAATCCCTAACTTTTCAGGGGTTGTTATTGGCCAAATCACTGATTTCCCACTTCTAATAATCAGCCCAGAGTTAATTTCAACGTGTTCCCCACTTATGGAGTCATGGTCAACTAATTTTAACATGGATGCTCCATTTGTCCTCCTGCAATAAATATAAAATATTATTTTCTTTCCTTTTTCATACAAGTGTCATCATCAAGTAGTTAGTTGGGAGAAATCAAAACTCTGCCCAACAGTCAAATCATTTATTACAATCATAAAATTCAAAATTTGGAATTGCCATAATTGGCAAAAAAATTTCCAATTTCAAAATTTACTAAACACGGAAATAATTTTCCAGCACTTTTAGATCCTAAATTTTTTTGTCCAATTTATGTATTTTGGGGATGTCACATCCTTTCCCCCTTAAATAAAACACTGTCCTCAGTGTTTGTTCCTTTCCTGGAACAGGATTGGATGAGATTTCCTCAAGTCTCCCTCCAATTCCCAAGTGGCCTCCTTAGGACTAAAGTGATTCCATTGCACCTTTACCTGAGCGACGGATCTGTTCTGAAGTGTTATTTCTCTCCGGTCCAGAATGTGCAGGGGTTCCACCTAGAACTCGCCTTCGGGTTCCACCAGCACCAAGTTACAATCAATCATATGAGTAGGGTCATGAATATACTTTTTCAGCAATGAAACATGAAATACATTATGAATTCTTAGATTAGCTGGAAGTGTCAGTTGTTATGCTATGGGTCCAATTCAAGCTAGTATCTCGAAGGGCCCACAAAACCTGGGTTCCATCTTGGCACATTTTCCTAATTTCAACGAGATTTTCTGGGCTTTGGCTTTCAAATAAACATGGTCTTCTGCTTGAAATTCCAAGTTTCGTCTGTTCTGGTCTGCGTAAATCTTCTATCTGTCTTGTGCTTCCTTCAAGTTCTGTTGTACCTTTCTAACCATGTTCTCCATTTCTTGGAGCACTTCAGGTCTAAAAATAAGTCTATCAGCCGGGTTATCCCAGTTGATTGTCATCATACATTTCCTGTTGTACAGTATTTCGAGCATACATGCAGAGATTATCCTCTATGATCTGGTTTGTCCTTTCAGTGTATCCATCCGTTTTTGGATGATAACTTGTGCTGAAATTCAAGTTAGTATTGAGCCCTACAAAAAATTCCTTCCAAAAGGCGGATGTGAATTTTATGTCTCTATCTGAAGTCACCATTTTAGGAATACCATCCAATCTAAAGATTTCTTTCATGAATATTTCAACAATGTTTATAGCTTTAAAAGTAGACTTTACAAGAATAAAATGTTCGGACTTACTGATTTTATCTATAACAAGCATGGTAGAGTCATTTTGTTTATGAGTTTTGGGCAAACCTGTTATGAAGTGAAGTGATATAGTCTCCCATTTCCATTCTGGTACTGGAAATGGTTGTAATAGGCCAACTGGATGCTGGTGTTCAGCCTTAACCTGCTGACAATATTGGTACCATGCCAAATATTCTTTTTTTTTTCCCTTCATACTAGGACAATAAAATAGTTTTCTAAGTGTTGTTATCATTTTCTAGTAACTAGGGTGGCCAGAATACGGTTTCTTATGCACCTCGTCCAAGATTGTTAATTTTAACCCTGCTGAACTTGGTATGTAAAGTCTATTTTTGAATCATAACAGTCCCTTCTCATCGATACTTAGATCTGATTTATCTGAGTTCGCAGTGTTGTTTGGTAATTCTATCATTATTTTAGTATAGTTTTCGTCATTATTACCTATCGATTTTATTCTTTCTTCTAGATCACTTTCTGACCTACTAGTATTCATTTCAAATAACCCATGGATTCTTTTACTTAAGTTGTCTTCTATCTTGTTTTCCTTGCCCTTGATATATCTGACCTCGAAGTCGAATTCGCTTAAGAAAGATAACTACCTTGCCTGCCTTGCATTAAGATCTAGCTGGTTAAACAAATATTTCACCCTGCTGTTGTCTGTTAATAATAGGAATATTTTGCCCATTATGTAGTGTCGCCACATCTTTAGAGTGTGTATTACTTCTACCAACTCCAAGTCATCGGTGACATAATTGCACTTGTGTTCTTTTAATTTCTGAGACTCATAATAGAGAATGTGTCCTTCCTGCGATAGGACACCACCTAGTCCTTCTTTACTTGCATCAACGCATACAGTGAATTCTTTATCTGGGTCTGCTACATTCAATATAGGTGTCATTGTCAATAATTACTTAAGTTTGTTGAAGTTGTCTTGACACTTCTCTAACCACTTAAACATGGTTCCTTTCTTACGCTTGCTTTTCTCAATGACACATGCACACGTAGGATTTGATTTCACCTTATTTTCTCCGTGTTGAACTTTAACTCTGAAAATGTACACATTGAATTTGATTTCAAGTTCCATGGTTATCTTTGGATATCAAAATTTCAAATATTTTGTTTAAATTTGCTTATCTTAAAATACATTTTTTTTTATTTTTATTTTTTGCGTAATTTTTTTTTATTTTCATTTTTATTGATAGTAAAAATTCAGTTTGCATTCACTGATTCATATTCCTCACAACACTTAGGAAAATTGTGGCATGTGTAGAATGAGTTGCAAGAAAGGATTACCAAGCCTTTTTCATTACAAAAGATATTAAAAGGTGATTATTTGGCATAATTAACTTTATCTACTCATGTTATAAGTAAAAATAAAATCTGTAGACCTCAAATTACTATTACTATGGAATAACTATTAACTATTACTATAGAATAACTACAATTTTCCTATATCCCAAATTAGTTCTAGTAAGTCCCTGCTTTGGTTTAGGAAGGGAACCATACCACTTTGATATTGACCTTGGACATGGTTCCATATGCTTCCATAGAATACAAATCGTTGTAGTTCCTTTGGACGTTTTACATAGGAGAAATTATTCTTAGTGAAAGGTGCATATGGAAATAGGATATGATTGCAAAACTAAATCAAAGGTTTTCTTTCAATGAATACTTTTTGTTTGCTTAAAAGCTAAAAAGAGATTGCTTGATGTTTTTATTCTTTCTCCATGTCATCAACAACCACTACAAGGGTCGATGGAATACTTACTTTCCTTTAAGAAAATTTGGGCCTCTATCGACACCTTTATGATGAGGTTGCAATGTTAGTATGAGTATCAAGTTAATTATGGTAGGCCATTAACCCATTTGACCAAAACAAATAGATTCTTATAAATGAAACATTAACCCATTTGATCCATTAGGAGTTCCCAAAGAACAATTCTAAATAAAAAATCATCAATTTTTGAGTCAGAGGGCTGCTCTTTTGTTTATGTTGATCTAGGCACTGATATGTGGGTCACCAGGAAGGTCATCCCCCTTCCTTCGCCAACTAGTAGAAGAGGATTAATATCCACTCATAAACTTCTATTCTAATCTGATCTCGCGAGTCTGAGAGGCCAGTATAGTAAGCCAAGATATGTCTAAATAAATGGTTAGTCATTTTTTGTCAGTTCTTTGTTGCAGGAAACTTTTGAATGCATATAGTGTCACAAAAAATAAATGCGGAAATTACTTTTGTAAGAAGTGGTCTTGCATTATTAATGAAAAAATTTTCTCTGATACTTTTGATAAAGACTTTTTGAATCCTGTTTATCTTTTCTCCCTTTGCATTTTGTTGTGTGTGAATTGCTCCACACCAAGGGACTAGTGCGCCCTATCCATCATTTGCCTTTTTTCTTATTGTGTATACATTTTCAGACAATGCACATTAGGTAAACATGTGTTCCATCTCTTGAAGTGATTCAATGTTTGTTGAGTGAACCCTTCAAACAACAAGTGCACCCTCTCTCTAAGTTATTCGTTGTTTGTTGATTCCACCCTTCAAACAACAAGTTCCCCTTTTCTTGAAGTGATCCATTGTTTGTTGAGTGCTCCCTTCAAACATTTGAGTGTACCCTCTTTGGTTTCCATCACCAGACAAATGAATTGGTATCATAGCATGTGACTTGGGGAATTTTTCGTAGAAAGAGAAGAAGGAGATGATGAAGAAAACATCCACAAAATTCATAATTTTTTTTGTGATCTTGAGTTGATTCTTCATGATCTTTCTCAGAGTGTCATGGTCACCCTTCTTGGGGTTCTTATGTGCCTTTGCATTGGTGCAACATTTTCTCCATTCTCATGGTTACTCGCATGCACTCCTCAGGGCCCCCTTTGGCAGCTCATGTCTCTTCTTTAAAGAGGATACGCTCCCTCTCTTCCATGCTTTCAATTCATGCTCCCTCCAAGAGAAGTCTCTAGTGAGGAGTCTAGTGCACCCATGTCAACTCCCATTGAAGAATTGGTGCTAACTCTGATCCAGGGGATCAAATTTTTCTCAAGAATTCAAAGTGCTCTGTATGACACATGGCAAGGCTGAGTGGTAGACAGTTGGAAGATCTGGATGAATGACATTGTGAAAAATTTTGTGTCATTCTAACCATGTTGAGGAATTGGATTACCATGTGCATGATAAACTTTTGTATCATCTTGGGAAGCTTTGTATTCCACAGGGTGAAAAAATCAACATCATAAGCCCATTCTTCTCTTATTGCGGGTCATTTTGGTGTAGGCAAGATAGTGGCTAATTTGCAAAGGTACTTCTATTGGCCTAAATCCATTATTTTTGATCAAGATTCTCGATTTATTGGAAGTTTTTGGTCGATTTTATGGGCACTCATGGACACCAAACTGAAAAAGAGAATAGCTTTTCATCCACAAGCAGATGGTCAGATAGAAGTGGTAAATAGAATGGTGGTGCATCTTCTTCATGCTTATTGCAGCAAGCATCCTAAACTTTGGGGTCAGCATTTACACTACATTCAACATGCTTACAATCGAGCTAAGCACTATTCAACTCAAATGTCGCCATTTGAAGCATGTTTTGGCTATTTGCCCAAATCTCCTTTAGATTTTATCTTTGGGAAGGATATTTCTATTGATGGTCAATATGACATTGATAGGGCAGACA
>JASDQU010684077.1:22161-32646 GCA_032191745.1 Picea mariana | reverse complement strand
TAGTAACTCAACATTAGTTACTATATTAAATTATAATTACATAGGTTAATAATAGTAACAAATGCAATGTTAATTTCATCAAATAACATTAATCAACTTAAGTTTTAAAACAGGTTATAAATAATATTAATAGAAATAATGTAAGGAATCCAAGTCTATGACTTGGAAGATCTACCTTTATGTAAATTTGATTTATATAATTTCCAATGATAAATTTATCACAAAAATGGTGAATATATACACTAAAAGTAGTGAATGAAGCAATTTTCTAATTCTTCAATTTGCAAAAGCACAATCATCTAATGTTTTAATTTAGATCCACTAAATTTCAATTGAAAAATATAAATAATGATAATGGAAATAAATTATAATGATACAAGAGAGTTTATAATGATACCTTTATAATAAAAAATGGTGAATATATACATTCAAAGTAATGAATTAAGTGATTTTCTAATTAGCTATTTAAAAAAAAAAACTCAATCTAGCTAAAGTTCTAAATTATAGATCCACTCTATATTTACAAATTTAATGAAATATGTGTTGATTGGTGTATACCTTGTTAATGACATCCTATATAAGTGATTGTACAATTTTTATTACCGAAATAAATTATTACCTTAGTTATTGATTTACATGAAATGCTCATCTAAAATATGCATTCTATTTTTCTATTTATACCATTACATTCAAGTTKCTTTTGATTCRGTTTGRCATTTCTTCTTACACACAAATACTTATTAATATTTTCATATATGTTTTTCCAGAAAAATATGTAGGCCATTCTCCCATGTAAGCTATARGAGGTGGAAATAATTCTCCCATTGGTTARACCTYRGCCRAAAAWKCCTRAAACAAATCTACAATAMCAATGCAAATTCATGTTTCTACCAYARMAAATTGGGACATCAYGGATGTTGTGAATGGTGTTGATATTTTATTGGGGTMAAATGTGTAGGTGGTGTTTTCATGGTGGAAGTGTCAYTGTGGACGAGGGAAKCACCTGAAGAGTAGAAAATACCTCTTGGAGATTTCAAATCGACACTATCTTTGTTGTCATTGATTTTTCTGATTCATAGTGGTTTTTCAATACTTGGATTATACAATACATACTTTTCGCTACCATCACCAATAGTCCACATGTCCATTTGACCTATAGGAATGACTATGATTGAATCACGAAATAGATGCATTCCCAATATGGGTGTGGTGTAGGATGCAGTTGATGGTTACTCTTCCATTTAAAGGGTGTTAAGGTTAAAAAAACCCATATCAGTAGATAGGAAAAGTGAGGGAGCCTAGGAGTTATGCTACCCACATCCATAAAACTGTCACTCGAGGTTCCAGGGATATGGGTGGTACAATATTTTGATTAACACATACAAATATGAAGATATAGTGGTAAGGTGGTGATATCTGTAGGGTCATAAGAATTGAAACCAATAAACCAAATTTATATTTATGAGAGAGGTTCCACCATAAAAATAGATTTAAAGGGAAAATACAAGCATAGCCGAGAAACTATAAATTTGACTCATAAAAAAGTTATGATGTAGGAGATAGTTTGATGGAATCCCCCTATGTATTCATAGAGGTTTAAAGATGTTGATGTGGAACATGAGGAAACACCTCCACATATGGATGCCTGAACATAAAGGTCTCCCAAGGAGGATCCTCACCAATAGTGCACCTCAATTGAAGACATCTCCCTAAAATTCCAACATAATTCATGGATATTTAGTTGCATATTTAAACCTTGAAGCTATATGTATTTTCATTTTTTATTATTTCTTTTATCCTTTCAGCTCCATGGTACGGATAATTTTAAGGATAACAATTTATATTAAAAAGATTACCTTCAAAT
The DNA here is from genome assembly GCA_032191745.1 of Picea mariana. Classification (NCBI taxonomy): domain Eukaryota; kingdom Viridiplantae; phylum Streptophyta; class Pinopsida; order Pinales; family Pinaceae; genus Picea; species Picea mariana. The sequence goes on along the minus strand of JASDQU010684077.1, from coordinate 30,782 downwards.
GAATTTTTCCTATGTTAGCTTGAAGGTAATGAATGATTTTAATCATTAAAATTAAATAGGAAAATTTGGATAATGCATATCTATATTAGAATTAACTTTGAAATCGAAAAGTAATAGTTATATTAAATTTTAAATAGTCTTCTCCCTCTATATATATGTGTGTGTGTGTGTGATCTCAGAAACATTTCATCCATTGTAGAAAATTTAGTAATAGAATTAACTTTGAATTCAAAAAGTAATATTTATATAAGATTTTAAATAGTCTTCTCAATACGTGTGTAATCTCAGAAACATTTAATCCATTGTAGAAAATTTACTGCTAAAAATATAAAAAGAAATAGTGTACAATAAAATAAAAAGTATTTTTTATAAATTTGTTTTTAAAATTAACTATTTAAAAAAAAATAATATAACAAGAAAAAACCATAACAATGAATTAGTCAAACGCTTGTTATTAATAAATATGAAATATTATAAAAGACTTAATGTCTTACTCATATTTTAGCTCATTATATAATAATATTTAGATACTTAAATTAAAAATTATATATAAATATTGCTAAAACTTGAATTCTTTTGTTGCTACAGATAATCTAAATATCTGAAAATAGATAAGCATAGACTTGATGTAAAAATACATAAATATTTAAAAATAAAACTAATCCAAAACAGGTTTCATAATTTTGTTTAAATAAAATGAGAAAAAACATTAATATAAATATTTAAAAATAAAACTAGTTAAGACAAGTTACATTGTTTTATTTAGATAATATAAATGTTGTGAGGAATGATAACATTACTCACATTTTGTTACATACAACATAGACTATCAACGGAAGATAAGAAGAGGACAATTTGAGATTAAACATGGAACTTAACAACAATATTGCTATTATTGAAATCCAGCACAACCCTACCATCTACATATTTTTCGATTCAGTGGTCATCATATATCAACACAAATCATATATAGAATATATAACTCAAACTTTGCTTCAAAAATGTCTAGACAATCAAAATAGAAATAGGGATCTTCCCTCTGCCTCTGATTTGGAACTAGAATGCTCGTGTGATGGATATTATTTATACACAACACAGTTGCATGGAGAGTCGAAGGAGAATTGGTCGCAAAGATTCATGCCGATCGAGAGAATTCAATGAAACTCAACTTCAAGTCGTGTCAAAGAGAAACTTCATCCTCCAATCTCGTACGCTTGCTTTTCTCAATGATACGTGCATACTAGGATTTGATTTCACTTTATTAGTCCCTGTCGTAGGCATAGAGGGACTATAGTGATCGATAATTCGTTGACCTAGTATTAGTTTATCCCTTGACCGCAAATATTTGCATAATATCTAATGTTGGAACTAGGGAACAAAAATCATTGATTTTTATATAATAAAAAGTACCATATATGTCATGATCTGATTGGATAACAGATTGGAGGTCTTACTACCGACTTCACTATTTCCAATGTTTTATATGTTAATATATCCACACTTTCTGATTGTATACGGTCTTTTTGAATGTTTGTCTTAGCATTTGTTTGAATGTTTGGCTTAGCATTTTCTGCTAGCTAAATTTATCCCAATATTTGATATGCTAGCATATCCAAGGTTTCTCTATTTATTATTATTATTAAGTACTTAACATACTAAAGCACACCACATGCATTATTTCTTAAATGTTTACACAACGCGAGGCCCTTGGACACTGACAACCTTAAATGTTTCTAACAACCTTAAATGTTTACCTAACAGGCCTTAGATCTTTAAATGCTTACTTAACATGTATATCACAGAACAAGATGAAAATTTTATTCAATATTATTTTTAATGTTTTTAAATGTAAATTTGGAATCTTGAATTTTTATTTTCTTTATAATAATAAAGGTAAAATTTATTTTTATTTTTCATTTTTCATGTCCATCTTGTTAAGTGATATACATTTTTCACCCAACACTTCCGCCATATATATTTTTTACCAAACAATTATGGAGATGCAGGTTGGCGTACTCTAGAGTTCACATTTTTCATTTTTCATTTCCATCTTGTTGTTTGCTATACATTTTTTGCCCAACACTTCCGTCATATAGATTTTGCACCCAACAATTTCGTCATATACATGAGACCGAGTAATTTATATAATATTATAACATTGTACGAAGATTTATAGTAATTTATATATTGCTATAACACTTTTTACTTAATGAATAGTATAAGCAAATATTTAAATTTTATTCAATATTATGCTTAACATTTATAAATGTAAATTTGGAATTTTGGAATTTTGATTTTGTTTATGATAATAAAGGTGAAATTTATTTTTATTTTTCATTTTTGATATCCATCTTGCTATGTGATATACATTTTGCACCCAAAATTTACATTTTGCACCCAACAATTACGGATTCGCAGGTTGGCGGAGTCGGGGTTCACATTTTTCATTTTTCATGTCTAGCGTGTTCCATGATATACATTTTGCACCCAACATTATGAGTAATTTATAGAATATTATAACATACTACCAAGATTTATAGCAATTTATATAATGCTATAACACTTTTTACTTAATGAATAGTATAAACAAATACTTAAATTTTATTCAATATTATTTTTAAAGTTTTTAAATATAAATTTGGAATTTTCACCCAACAATTACATAGTGGTGGGTTGGTGAAGTTGCACGTTCACATTTTTTATTTTTCATGTCCAACATGTTCTATGATATACATTTTCCACCTAACACTTCCGTCATATATATTTTGCACACAACAATTCCTCCATATACATGAGACAAAGTAATTTATAGAATATTATAACATTGTATCAAGATTTATAGTAATTTATATAATGCTATAACACTTTTTACTTAATGAATAGTATAAACAATTATTTAAATTTTATTCAATATTATTTTTAACATTTTTAAATGTAAATTTGGAATTTTGATTTTGTTTATGATAATAAATGTGAAATTTATTTTTATTTCTCAGTTTTCATGTCCATCTTGTTTCATGATATACATTTTGCACCCAACATTTCTTCCATATACAATTTGCACCCAAAAATTACGGAGTAAGTCACGTGTTCACATTTTTCATGTTCAGTTGGTCTGTAATATACCTTTTTCACCCTTGACACTTCTGTGATATAGATTTTTCACCCAACAATTATGTCATATACATGAGACTGAGTAATTTATAAAATAATATAACATTGTAATTTATAGAGTACCACTTTTTACTTAATGAATAGTATAAACAAATATTTAAATTTTATTCAATATTATTTTAAATGTTTTTAAATGTAAATTTGGAATTTGCAGTCAACAATTACGGGGTGATATAAATTTTACACCCAACACTTCCTTCATACACATTTTGCACCCAACAACTTGGTCATATACATGAGACTGAGTAATTTATAAAATATTATATATTGTGAAAGATTTATAACAATTTATATAATGCTCTAACACTTTTTACTTAATGAATAGTATAAACAAATATTTAAATTTTATTCAATATTGTTTTTAACGTTTTTAAATGTAAATTTGGAATTTTCAAATTTTCAAATTTTGATTTTGTTTATGATAATGAAGGTGAAATTTTTTGTTTATGATAATAAAAGTGAAATTTATTTTTATTTTTCATTTTTCATGTCCAACTTGTTCGATGATATACATTTTTCACCGAACAGTTCCCCCATATATATTTTGCACCCAACAATTACGGAGTCACGGGTTGGTGGAGTGGGGGGTTCACATTTTTCACTTGTTCTGTGATACACATTTTTCACCTAACACTTTCGTGAGATAAATTTTGCACATTGTATCAAGATTTATAGTAATTTATATAATGCTATAACACTTTTTACTTAATAAATAGTATAAACAAATATTTAAATTTTATTCAATATTATTATTAACTTTTTTAAATCTAAATTTGGAATTTTCACCAAACAATTACGGAGTATGGAGTAGCGGATTTGCAGAGTCGATGTTTCCATGATATACATTTTGCACCCAACACTTCCATCATATACATTTGGCACCCAACAATTCCCTCATATACATGAGACTAGGTAATTTATAGAATATTATAACATTGTACTAATATTTATAGTAATTTATATAATGTTATAACACATTTTACTTAATGAATAGTATAAACAAATATTTAAATTTTATTCAATATTATTTTTAACATTTTTAAATGTAAATTTGAAATTTTGGAATTTTGAATTTATTTATGATAATAAAGGCGAAATTTATTTTAATTTTCATTTTTCATGTCCATATTTTATGTGATATACATTTTGCACCCACCACTTCCATCATATACATTTTGCAACCAATAATTACAGTCACTGGTTCACATTTTTCATTTTTCATGTCTAGTGTGTTCCGTGATATACATTTTGCACCCAACACATACATTTTGCACCCAGCAATTCCTTAATATACATGAAATTAAGTAATTTATAGAATATTTTAACATTGTACCAAGATTTATAGTAATTTTTATAATGCTATAAAATTTTTTACTTAATGAATAATATAAACAATTATCTAAACTTTATTCAATATTATTTTTAATGTTTTTAAATGTAAATTTGGAATGTTGGTATTTTGATTTTGTTTATGATAATAAAGGTGAAATTTATTTTTATTTTTCATTTTTCATGTCAATCTTGTTCTGTGATATACATTTTATACCAAACACTTCCTCCATATACATTTTGCACTCAACAATTACATAGTCGTGGGTTCACATTTTTCATTTTTAATATCCAACTTGTTCCGACATATATATTTTTCACCCAACACTTCCGTCATATACATTTTATACCCAACATTTATGTCATATACATGAGACTGAGTAACTTATAGGTAGGTGCGGGCATTATAATGAAGCTCTTATAATAAAGTAAGAATTAGAATATACTTGCATTTGATTTTTGTAAGATATTAAGCCAAGAGTATTAAGTTGGTATGTTATAAGGTCATGCAAGAAAAAACAAAGTGTAAGTACCTAGCTCATGAGTGGATTAAACAAAGTTAAGTAGCAAATATTGTACCACAATTTTTCTTTTTGATGAGAATTTTGAGGTTCATTACAAGTAGCATTAGAATTTTTGTATGTTGTTGTCCCAACCCATCACTCCCTCTTCTTAGATCAGGTTGTTTGGCTATTTCTGTAACCAAGTATTCAACCTAAGGTTCCTTTGGTTTAATATTCCCACCTTCTCAACAACACATTTTCCTGTTAACACCTCTTTCATACAATGCCTCCCGATAGGAAAGTTTCTTCAAATGTGGATGAATCTCGTTTCTCTAGAAATTTCAAGGATCTAGTTAGTTCTCTTATACATTTCCTACAACTTGGTCTAGGATTCACCCCTTTTTCCTCCAGATTAATACCCACATTTCATTAACGAAATATGGCTATCAAATGAAAGGGGAATTGGTAGGCTCATGTATCCATAGTCTAACTGCATATTTTAAGACTTGTCCAAAAATGAATTAAGAGAAACATTTTGTTCCTGCATGCAACCTATTGGAACTGGTGGCACAAGTATTGTGGAAGTCACAATTAGCTTCTCTGTAACATCCTGCTCTTGTGCACTACAAAAACTTATTCTTTGAGGACACTTGCTCGCAAGTGATCCATATTTTATGCTATCAAAACATTGATTTTGGTTATGAAGCATTATGGGTTGATGACAGGTTTTTTTACTGCATTGACATAGACAGGTGCTATTGAATCAGTTTTACTAAGTGTGTGGGATCTTTTTCCTCGAGGATGCTGAGGCATCAATGGAACCCCTTGGAATCTGGATCGAGTCGGGGAATGTACCATTGGGGTTTAATTGTTTTATATATGATATTAGTGCATTTGATTAGATGATATGATATGGATATATTCTGACATGATTCGTTGATGATGCAGGTTGACGATAGCCTATCGACCAGACTGACATGTGGCGTAAAGGGGAAAAACCAGTCAACCTGACAAACCCATTCCTACCTCATTTATCCTTCCCATTTCTCATATTTCTATTTTGTCTCCTATACATAAACCTTCTGAGATAGAAATTGTAAAAAGATTCCCATTACATTTTCCACCTGAAAAAGAAACAACTAAATCTTCTTCAAAATATCCAAGAGATCATCATTCTCTGGTTACCATAAAAAATCCAAGTTATGAAAATATCCCACATCACACTACTAGACCCTCAGCCCCTGACTTGGTTGGGAAAGGGAGACTTCCAGAATCACAAACATTTGCTGATGATTGTTTCCAAGAATGGAACATTGATAATCTGTCAATTGCTCAAATAAGACAATTGATCGATAGAATGTATGTTTCATACCAAATAATGTGTATGAAGGGAAAAGCAGAAATTGAAGCATGCAAAACTATTATTCATTGCTTCACAAGTACCCTCAGTAAATGGTGGGAAGTTATTTCCTCTTCGTTAATGATTTCAAAAATGGAAGAAAAAGTTTTAAAGGATGAAGAAGGAGATATTGTATTCCACACTGATGGAACTCCAGTGAATAATATCATTGGTGCTCTTACTACTTTGATACTTGAGCACTGGTGTGGAACAGAGAATGAAATTGCTGATAAACATGAAATTGTTCTTATGAATATGAAATGTAGAAAGATGTCTGAATATGAACAGTTTCATAAAGAATGGACACAGAGAATCTTTGAAGTGAAATAAAGAAAAAACCTGTTATGGAAACAAGTTTATTTGGCAGCTCTCCCAAGTAAGTTTGTAGAATACCTAAAAATGCAGGAAGTCTTCGAACTTCCTTATGAATTGTATACTTGGGGAGAAATATATTCCTTAGTAACCAAAACTTTGGTAGGACTATGTACCAGCATGAAAAAAAAAAATTATGTGTCAAAATCCTCCTATCTCCCTGATCAAAAATCAATTTGTGAACAATATGGATTATATCTTTCTAATCCATCAAAGAAAAGAAGAAAAAAGCTGAAAGACTTCAGAGGAGAAAAAGGGAGAAAATATAAAGATAGGTACAAGTATGCCCCTAAAATCCATTATTATGAGCCAAAAGATATTAGGCTCAAATCTCACACTCATGAAGCAAAAGAAAGAGTAACTTGTTGGATCTGTGGAAAATAGGGCCATGATGCCCATGACTGCCCAGATAATGAAGCCTCTAGAAAAACAAAAGGCAAGTTCTCAGAACAAAAAGCAAAAGAGGCTCAGGAAAGGAGGCAATTGATTCTAAAAATTCATTGTGACAAGTGTGGGGCAAATAATCATGATACAAATTCATGCCCTCATAATCCTTTTAAAATAAAAGAAGAAGTTCATCTTCTTCAAAAGGGATGCTATTCTTCTAATAGTACATCAGAATTTGAATATTCTTCAGAAAACGAAATTCTGATAAACCAACATTGTAGTTGAAGCAATCCAAATTTTTGTACTTGTGAAAGTAACAGTGACAGTTCTGATTCTGACTCAGAACCTGAAGTCCAAGAAAAATTGAAAGTCTGTATGTTTCATAACACAGGTGATCAAGAGGCACAAATACTTTCCCAAATAAAAGGCCTTCCAAAAGGTGACATGAAAAATTCCCTTCTTGAAACTTTTATTAAGACTGTCAAGGTAGAACAAAAAGGTAAACATTATGAAATACCAAGAAGACAGCCTTTATTTTTAGATGCTTCCTTTGACAAGAACACGAAAACATATATTAAGTTTAACAGAGAACCAAAACTGCACAATATCTCTGTTACAGAACTAGCCAAAGAAGTTATACTTCTTAGAAAGGAAGTCTCTGAGTTAAAAGAAACAGTCAACGGGCTAGATGCTGAGTGCAGTTATAAAGTTGATTCATGGGCTAGACAAGAAATCAAGCAGATTAAAGAAAGGATGGATTCCATTCCTCCACCATTAGAAGATGCCCCTTTTGAGATTGTGCTTCTAGAATAGACTACAGCAGAAATGTAGGGAATGACAGGTATGAAGATTCTACCTATCAAATACCAAAAGTATTATATAAAGATCCAGTTAGAAATTAATCAAGAAAAAATTTCATTAACTGCACTAATACACATTGGATCAGATTTAAACCTGCTGCATAAAGATCTTATCCCTGCAAAATACTAGCTTCCAAGTTTTGGATCAGCTACAGGACTAGGAAATGTAAATACTTCTTTCCAATTTGAAATTCCTAAAGGCATCCTGATCCTTGAAGATTATGCATTAGGAATGAAACTCCAAATTTCTGATTTACCAGTTGATTGTATCCTTGGCACACCTTTTTTTATTAGCAGTAGAACCTCATGGTTCTTGTATATGTCCATATGGCAAAAATGGATTCTTTATTACCATGCCTAGCATAAATGGAAATCCTTCCAAAAGGATAGAATTACCTTTTATTTCTAAACATCATATGCAGCTTGCTTACTACAAAAAAAGTTTGGTAATAGTAGAAGTTTTTGATGATCAGGGAAATGTTCCAGTTACTCATTATCTAGATGATAATACTCCCTGGGAAGTATTTGAAAGAAATTGAATACCAGAATGGCAATTCAGGGCTTCAGATGAAGTTGAGTTGGGATTACCTGGATTTT
>JASDQU010684076.1:25025-35902 GCA_032191745.1 Picea mariana | reverse complement strand
CTTTCTCCAATTTCCTCTTGATTGCCGACCTCTTTCTGTCTTTGCTTCTTCTAAGTCTCTTCATGATGGATACATGATTTGTTTGACGTATTTCATCATGTGTATTATCTAATGATATCCATCCTTATCTTGTTGTTCTTCCATAGGTATAGTTCTTCTTGGAACACATTATCTTCCAAGAGATAGATATACAAGATATGTACAGAGACGATGCAAACAAGATATGTACAAGAAATAAGAAGAGTATTGTTACCTTTAGAAGAAAAAGTCTCTTTCATCCTGCTTAGTCTTATTTGTAGGTTCCTTTTCTTCGGAAATTGATGCTTCGTGTTTCTCCTTCCTTTTCTTTAACTCGGGATAATGATTCTTGTAGTGACCATACTTTCGAAAGTTGAAGCATTGTATTTCTGAAATATATTTCTCTTGATTTGTCTTCTTCTTTGAACCAAATTTCCTTTTGTTCCTGAAGTTATTGAATCTTGCTGTGAAGGCTTGATCATCATACTTATTTTGGGGTTTCTCTTTTGCACTGATCTTTGGTTCTTCTTGAGCACAACAAGTCCAAAGTTCTTCAAATGCAGGATACTCCTTTCTTGTGTTCATGCTTGCGGCAATTGCATCCCATGTCTTGGGAAGACCATTGAGTACTATGTTTACCAACTCCTTATCTGAGATGATCTCTTCAATAGCTTGTAGTTGATATCTTAACTGAGAGATTCTCACAAAGTATGATGTTATGCTGTCGTCATCATTCATATTCATGTCACAGAGCTCATTCTTCAGACTCATTACTTGTCCAATGTTTCTGACTGAGAAGAGGTTTGTTAGGGAATCATGCATCTTCTTCGATGAGTCAAGATGGGAGATGTAGGGTATCAAGTGGTATTTGATAGAGTCCACTATGATACTCATGAAATTGATGTCACCGTCTTTGAACTTCTCCATAGCTAGAATGTTTTGCAGTTCCTTCTCTTTTCCTTCTTCAAACTCTGGTTTCACGATCTTTCCTTTCATGATATCCAACACTTTATTCTTGGCAAGGATGAGGTCAATCCTTGTCTTCCACGCTCTGAAATTAGAAGCTCCATCTAACTTGTTCTCTGACTTCATAGAGTAAGTTATGGCTGCTTTGACTTGGTCAACCCTAGATTTGACCAAAAACTCAAACTTCACGTCTTGGCTTGCTGAGAGTACCAGGAGATGCGCTAGGCTAGGGCACACTGATATTTTATGAGATTAGGTCAATCCCTTCACTTAATGTGCCTCAACGAGAGGATTAGGGTTTCTGCAACTGCACCTGCTAGTAACCCTAGCGACAGTGCTATGGTGACTGCTCTTGCTAGAAACCCTAGCGACAATTCTTCAATGAGCTTAATATCCTTACGACTATGTTTCCTTCCAACGGTTTAGACTGAATGAAGGAGGTGTGGGCCCATAACCTGTTAGAATATGGAATATTGTTCTCGTTTTACCATTTAAAATACCCTTGTCACCCAACCATAGGCCTAAGCCACCCTTCGAGCAACTTAACCTTGACAGAGAATCATTCTGGAAGAAAACCCTAGGCTAGATAGCCAAACAAAGGGTAGCGCACCTTTCCCCAAGGATAGCGCATCAAAAAGAGTTGCTCAGATAGTCCAAACCCTAACCAAGAGATAGTCCAAGCCAAATGTGATTTTCTAGCTGCAGTAGCTGCAATGGCAGCTCTCCTCAATTTGTTGCTCTGCAATTCTGAGACTGTCTGCCAGAATGAGAACTAGCCTCCTGTATTTATACTAATTTTGGCTAGCTGCCTGGGCCGACTTCTCATTCTGGGTATCTGTCTATTCAGTATATTATTTTTTCTTCTGGACGACTTCTTCTCTTGGAGGCTAATAACCTAATATAAATTATCTTCTTGAGCCGACAAGTCTGCTAGGGTTATTAGTCAACTCATTAGGGTTTCTTCTTTCTTCTCGGAGTATTCTATTCTAGTTAGGTTTACACGTGGAGGTAAATACCTCCCACAACTACCATNCTGCAATTCTGAGACTGCCTGCCAGAATGAGAACTGGCCTCCTGTATTTATACTAATTTTGGCTAGCTGCCTGGGCTGACTTCTCATTCTGGGTATCTGTCTGTTCAGTATATTATTTTTTCTTCTGGACGACTTCTTCTCTTGGAGGCTAATAACCTAATATAAATTATCTTCTTGAGCCGACAAGTCTGCTAGGGTTATTAGTCAACTCATTAGGGTTTCTTCTTTCTTCTCGGAGTATTCTATTCTAGTTAGGTTTACACATGGAGGTAAATACCTCCCACAACTACCATAATATCAACAAGTTTATGAGTTTCCAAAGTTAAGGTGAAACCTTTCTTCTCTTATGAAGCTTATTGGAAGATATCAAGGACCAAGTGAAGAGAAAGCTTGATCATAGATAGGGGAAAAGCAAGGGGTTTCAGATATTCTGTTGTGGGTACACTTACTCTTATCAAGATCCTTATTCAACTCAGAAATTTTCCTTACTCTCTTTATTGCTTATTTTTCATATATATATATATATATATATATATTTTTTTTTTTTTGGTAAAGAGAAAAATTTCTAAAATTAAAAGTTGCTTTTCGTTTCTCTGATTAAAATTTTAGTGTTAATATTAGTAAATATGAGATTACTATCTTACTCGTTTACATCTCCTGGGACATTTTAACCTGATTTTTTAAAACAAAAATTCATACCTCAATAGTTTTTATACTTCCGGCCAAATAGACTGTTATTTCATTACCTTTTTCAGGAGACATTTAATGTGAGTATCCATGCATGTAACCTTTTTGATGTTTCTAGTCTCTTGTCTTATTAGCAAGTCTCCTGAAATAAGATAATCATGATAGCTATCAGGAACTTTAGTAGATTGGAAACCTTCTTATTGCAATTTTTGACCTATTTTGTATATATATATATATATATTTATTTTTTTAAGCCGACCTTTTATATTTACAGTAAAAATAAAAACTTACCGAAAGGAAGGTAACTGTAAACAGAACAAAACATGAAAACAAAACGGTATGTACAATGAGAGTTCGGAAACATATTACTGCATGAAGTGCTTGAGGTATCGCCCATTGATAGGGGCATTAAGAATCTTTTTGTCGAGATTTTCTAATAAAAACGCATTCTTTCCCTCAGAGGCTGCAATTGTGTATGGTCCGCAGCAGATCTAATCAAACTTACCATGTTTCCCAACATCCTCTTTTATGGCTTCCCATTTTAGAACCAAATCACCAGGGACAAATTCCCTATCTTTAGCTTTTCGGTCAAATAAGGCTTTCATATTATCTTGATAATTATGTAGTTTTTCATCTGCTTCAACCCTATTTCGCTGAACTTCAATTAGTTGGTTTATACTCCTGGTAATGTCATTTGGCTCTTCATTTGAGTCCTGCTAGAGTTTCATTACTGACAACACTAGATTTATTGGTAAAATGACGTTAGTACCATATACCATCTAAAATGGAGATATTTCGATTGACCGTTTTGTGCCTATCCTGTTAGCCCATAAAGCATATTTTAAATGCACATGCCATGCTTTGTTGCTTTTGGTCAGTACTTTATTAATTATAGTGATCATGATTTTGTTAGATGACTCAACTAATCCATTACCTTGTGGATAGTAGGTCGTGGAGTGTCCTAGCACAATATTATATTTTTGGCAAAAGCTTATCATGGCCATGGACTTGAAGGCTTGAGCATTATCAGTAACTATTTTTTGAGGACAGGCAAACCTTGATAGAATATTTCCCCCCCCAAAAATTGATCACTACTGTGTCAGTTGCATTTCGCGTAGGAATAGCTTCCACACATTTAGTGAAATAGTCTATAGCGGTCAGAATCCATTTGTGTTGAGCACTGGAATGTGGATAGATTTCTCCAATAAAATCGAGACCCCATTGCTAAAATGGAGCTTCAGTTTAACTGGCACTAAAGGTAATGCCGAGACTTTCTGCTTGCCTGTAAACAACTGACAAGGATTACAAGTTCGGACTTTAATGCTTACATCAGTGAACAATTTCGGCCAGTAATATTTGACTCTTAATATTTTATAAGCTGTTTCTCTCCAAGCATGGTGTCCTCCACACACTCCTTCATAGAATTCATCTATAAATTTTTCGGTTTCAGATTCGACTAAGCAACTCAACAAGAAACCCAAGGGGTCCTTCCAATACAATTTACCATCTATAATACAATGTTTTACAGAGTGTAACTTCAATGTCCTAGATTTAGATGGGGTTAGTTCACTAGGGCACTGAAGGGTCAGTAAATAAGAAACAATATCATGGTACCAAACTGAAGAAGAGATTTTTTGTAGAATTCCAGTTGTGGGCATAGTGACATCGAGTTCATCTATCTCTAAAAATCCTTCGTTCTCTTGCAGATGAATTATTTCGAGTGCTTTCAAATTTGATTCAGCCAAAAATTTAGCCAAAACCTGACCTTTAATAAGTTTAGTTGGTTTAACTTCCAGGTCGAACTCCTGAATTTTAGCTAACCATCTGCCTCTCCTTCCATCACCGTCGGGTTGAACTAGTATATCCTTAACAAAACTGGTAGGCACATAAGCAATGATCTTTGAATGCAGTGCGTAATTTATGAAAGATTTGAGAGCTTTCACCGTTGCATAGGCTTGTTTTTCCAATATGTCGTATTTTAGCTTAGCATCTCTGAGACTTTTACTAAAAAATGCAATGGGCTGCTCAAAACCCTCATCGTTTTTCTGTAATATTATGATTTCGATTGTATGCTCAGAAGCGAAGGAAAAAATCAGAAACTCTTTCAAATAATTAGGACTTTCCAGCACTGGTGCTTCACTTATGACCTTCTTGATACGTTCAAATGACGCCTTAGCCTCGTTTTTCCATTTTACCTCGATGTCCTTCTTAAGCATATCTATAATAAATTTTACGATTTCAACGAAATTCAGAATGAATCTTCTCAAATTTTTTTTTTCCCTAAAAATGACTGAATCTCTTTCCTATTGCTGGGAATATTAATAGTATCTATTGCTTCGATCCTTTTTGGGTCAATTTTAATTCCATCCCTAGACACTATATGGCCCAAGAGTTTACCTTCTTGCATTGTGAAATGAGATTTCTTGGGATTAAGAGACAAAACAAATTTGCGACACTTTTTGAAAGTTTTCTTGAGGTGTACTAGATGTTCTGAATCAGATTTAGAAAAAACAGTTAGATCATCAAGGTAAATAACAAAAAAATTATTTCTTTCGCCGACGAAGGCGATGTCCATAGCTCGTTGGAAATTTTCTCCTGCATTCATTAAACCGAAAGGCATTTTGTCATACATAAGGGTACCCCAAGGGGTAGTGAACACAGTTTTCTCTTTATCATCTTGATGGACTGCAATTTGATTGTAGCATGAAAAACCATCAATCATAGACATTCTGTTAGCTCCTACTACCTTTAAAACATGATCTATTTTAGGCAATGGATAATTGTCTTTGAGTGATGACCTATTTAAATTCCTAAAGTCTACACACAATCTGATTTCATCATTTTTCTTTCTTACTGGGACTAAATTAGCTACCCACTCGGAGTATCTTAGTGGGACAATGATCTTGGCATCCAGAAGTTTCTTCACTTCTTTCTCTATCACAGGCAATAATATAGGGTTAATCTGTCTGAGTTTCTGCCTAAAAGGTTTGACACCTTGTTTCAGAGGAATTTTATGTTCCATTATAGTAGTGTCATAAGTTCTCAATTCGACATAGGACCAAGAAAAAACATCTTTATATTGTCTAAGAAACTCAACATACTTACTTTTTATTTCAGGGGGAAGGTACTTAGATAATTTTACCAACCTAGGATTTTCTTTGGTACCTATATCTCAATCTTCAACCTCTTCTGGCTGAGGCTGTAAAGTGGACTTCAAAGGGATGTCGTCATGATTAAATAACATCTCTAAGGGGATTAGGCCTTTGGGGATCTGATTTTTTTTCAAAATAATCATACGATGATTAGCAATCTTATCTTGAAACTCTTGGGGATTTTCCCCTTCCTGCATGATCCAAGCGGGATCATTCTGGTTTTCTTGGTCGACATGTGTTTCGGCAAAATCATCTACCATTTCTAAAAAATTCTCTGATCTGTTCATCATCCTCAAAAACCTGCCAATGTTGTATGTTATTCGGTATGGAAGGTCTATGTCTCATTTCTATATGGTATTTAAGTTTGAAAACCATTGGGGGCACAAAGGTTGAGGCCACTTTAGCCAGTGAATTTCCCGTTGATTTTCAGTCCTAGGGATGTAATGAACATTAACCGATGAGAAAAAGTTCTCAATTAGATCCCAGGAACAGTTCCTATAAGATATCAACCTTGGGTGCTTAGCCTGGTATTGACGATTAATTTATTTTATGATCAGTTCAACATCACCACAGACTTCTAAGTTCTTAATCTTTAATTTTATGGCAGCTTCTAATCCTAGGACTAGAGCCTCATATTCACATACATTGTTAGCATAATCTATGTCCGACTGTAATCTGTAAGAAAAAGGAATAATGAACTCGTCATCGAGTGCCACAAATAGCACTCCAGCTCCTGCTCCTTCACAAGATGAAGCACCATCAAAAAACATTTTCCAAACTCCGGAACTATATACATTTTTATTTATTTTTTATTCTTTTTCTTTTTTTGTACAACTTTCTTCTATACATATATCAATATCATCATCAATAGACATAATATAATTCCCTAAATCTTGATCAACAATATAAACAGGGTAATTATTTGGGTTTAGTGGATCACTTACCGTGAATGCTAACCTCGTTTCTCTGTACAAGCGCGTGAACTGTCCTCCAAAAATTGGGATTGTAGCGTATGTCATGTCGAGTTGGAGGGATCCTCCAAGTTTGGTGCCCCAAGACCTGGATAAAAACATGCCATACTTTGGAGGTATATCAGCAACAACCACATCCATCAAAACACTTTTTACAGGTATCTGTGCAAGATTAACTACTAAATCTTTTATCATACCTATACATTTAAATTTTCTCGAATTGAACGAATACAGATCTCCATAAGGTCGAGCGATTTTGAGACCAAGTCCATCCATAATGGATTTAGGAATTACATTGTGAAAGGCTCCAGAATCCAACATGCAATTATGGAGCAGGTGATCATGCACAATTAGTGTGATATAGAAAGGGGCAACAGTATCTCTGGCACCTTCGAAATGTGGACCAAAAATTATATTAGGATTGTCATCTTCTAGATTTAAAATGTCAGCCTGACTTTCATTGTCTGAAAAATTAATTATTTTGGCAATTTGCTTTCTATATATTGGGTTTTTTGCCAGTTTGACAAGAGGTATAGGGATTTTGATTTTATTAATTTCATTTTCCAGACTAAAATTTCCTGTTGTTTTATCAAATTCTGTGGTTTGAGCTTCTATCCCCTTCTTTTCAGTTTTATTTTTTTGTGAGGTTTTTGTTTCAGCCACAAGAATCTTTTCTTTCCTTGTGTTGATGACTGGTGTTTCTGCTGGCTTGTCTTGGTAAACTGAGTGTTAACAGTCTTGGTTTTAACAGTTTGTTTTTCAACAGCTTTTGAAACTGCCTCGTCTATTTCCCCTCTTGGTAGAATTTTTTTCACTGGGGTGGTTGTGATATTCTTGTTTCTAGGCCTTAGATTGTACTTTTGGTGGAGTTCGACCATTATATCATCAGTGATTCCTTGATAAGTTGAATCCTCTGTAATATTGTTGTTCTTGTTATTTTCAGATCTGTATTCTGTATTTAAGGATTTTTCATAATCTTGTCTCGTCAAATAAGGTTGTTGACATTCGTCACCAAGATTACTTATGTCTTCTTCTAACTCCTCAAAATCTTGCATGTCTTCTCCTCCTATTAAATTTTTATTTTTGAAGGGGGCTTGAATCTTTTGATCCTCATTCTTAATGGGTCTTTGCTGTATTTGAGGGTTAGGATTCCTTCTGAAATCCTTTCTAGGGAAATGATCATTCTTTGATTGGTCTAATTCCATTCTTGAGATATTATTCGAAAATTCTTTAATTATTCTCGCCATGTCATCCATCTTGTCTTCCGAAGACCTCCCAGATCCAAAGGGTCCCGCTTGTTCTCTGTATTGTCTGGTTTCTTTATTTCCCGATTCAAATTTTGTTTTAAACTTTCCTGATGCCATCACATTTGATTCAATTTCTAAAGCATCATCCTGCATTTTAGTGAGGTCCAAAGATCTCCTTTCCCTCAACAACAGAGCAAAATTAGGGTCAAAATCCCCAACAAAAGTTACTTTCGCTACAGGTTGGGAAGGTTTGACCTCAGCTGGAATATTATTATACAATTTATTAAACCTTTGGGTAAACTCGAGAACTGATTCTGAAATTTTTTTCTCAGAGCCCCAAACTCGGTTAGATAGTAGTGATGATCTTTCCTTTTTCCCCATTGTCTGATAAAATCATTTTCCAACTCATCGTATGACCCTATTGATCCTGCTACTAGACCTCGGGACCAGGTTCTCACTTGTCCTTCAAAATTCTGAACTACGAGTCTCGAATAAACATCCTCATGTTCAAGACCAAGGATGTCATCAAATTGATCAAATAAATTGATGTGTTCGGTTGTGGTTAAATCACCTTCTCTGGTGAATTTCGACAGATTTTTCATGTAATTTTCGGGTAGATCATGGAGAGGAACTGGGAGGACCAAAGGAGTATACCTAGCAGCTACTTTTGAAAATATTCAAGGGAGTGGTACTTGACCGCTTTCTCCTCCTCCTCCAGCACCACCCTCGACCCCATCTCCTCCGGCCGCAGCCATTAATAATTTAGAGGGTGAAACTTGGAGATTATAAGAAGGAATTTTAAAGGGGTGTGGTAACCCTTCGATTTTTCCTGAATAGGGAAAGATGGTTTCAAGAAACTGTTCGTCAAGGGACAAGAAACTTGAAAAAGAGGGACTTGGAAGACGGGGACTGGTTTCTTCGGACTCACAAGGTGAATATACAGGAGAATCAACAAGAGTCGAGTCAAGGTATACAATATATTTGTCGAAGTTATGAGAGATGGGAAATTGAACTTCAGGAAATGAAGAAATGTCAATCGAGGTGGGAAGTGAAATAGATCTTTTACCTTTATTGGTGAAAGAAACAGTTCAAAAAGTCTCAGCTTTGAATTCGGGTAAGACCAATCTAGGATCTAAGATTTTAATTCTATCGGTGGATGGTTCTCCACAAAGGAGTGGGGTATTTTACCTTTCAAGTAGATCCTTAGTGTTCGACTGTGTGAATTTAGGTTGATAAATCTTATTTGTCGATGAAGCA
The DNA here is from genome assembly GCA_032191745.1 of Picea mariana. Lineage (NCBI taxonomy): Eukaryota > Viridiplantae > Streptophyta > Pinopsida > Pinales > Pinaceae > Picea > Picea mariana. The sequence goes on along the minus strand of JASDQU010684076.1, from coordinate 26,571 downwards.
GTCTGTTTAAGGTATCTTCTTGATTTCAAAATTTTGTCTGGGTCGGATACAGGCGAAGTCTGTTTGTCGTCTGGATTCTTCCTAGTATTCTTTTGGTTAAAATCCAGTTTATTAATCGTGGAGTTGCCAAGTGAAAGATGAAAGTAGCCTTATAAAGTTTTCAATCTTTGTTCACTATCAAAGAAATAAATTATCAATATTGATCTTCCCAGGGAAAATAGTTTTGTTTCTTCATTCCCTGACAACGGCGTCAAAAACATGTTGTTCCTGAGTTTATACTTAAGGCTTCAAAGTATAATGTCAAGGCATCCGAAAATAAAGAGGGTTTTTGATAAATGAAAGAAAATGAGTTCTTTAGGAAAAGAAGTTATGGCTGATTTCTGAGTTGTCTTTGTCTAGCTTCCAATTTTTCCTGGATGCTTATGTCTTATTCAATGGCTGCCCATGAACGCTCAAGTTCAAACTGGGTGGTGGTGGTTTCTAAGATGGTATTAAAAAAAGTTAAATCAATACCAGTTTGATTTGCGAGACCGGGCTGTCTTGCAACAGGTACAATCATGGAGGAAAAGAGAGTTAAAAAATCTGTTGTTTTTTTAGGTTTGTTGTTTCTATTTCATATCATATGAGAAAAGTTCCTAAATTTGAATTAATAATATAACAATTTCAAAGGTCATTTCCCGTATCTGAGTTAAGTTGAAAATAATGAATGTGATGAAAGAAAAAATAAAGCTGTTTAAACAACGTGAGGCATCGATCATGGAAGAATCTAACTTTGTAACAGAAGAAGAAAATAGACGAGAAACCTTTAATGAAACATAAAGATATGGTGATCTAAATAATCCACATGTCTTGTGTCTGCTAATAGAAAACATAGAGGAAAATCTGTAAACAATCAGATGACTAAATAACATATAACCACAGTATATGTTTTACTAAGTTGCAGTTAAACATTCATCAAAGATATATAAGAAAAGATGCTAAATATGAAAGAACAAAAGAACACATAACTCAAGATTGACGGAATATGGAGTCTCTGGATTGTAATTGTCTTAATTCTTGAGAAGGAGAAATTTATCTGCTACAATCGGTCGGGAAAAAGCCTTTTCTAAGTCTTTTGAAATTATATTTATACAAAGGTTCTCAACCCTAGACGGTTGGAACTTTCCTTACTCCTAGATATTAACGGTTACAAAATAAAGACTTGAACCATTTCACTATTTTCTTTTCTATCTTCTTACACACACCAGTATAACGGGAAACGTGTATTGCTTCATTATATCTTTGAGGTACTTGCTTCAATTGGCTCGAGACACTTGATGTACCTTCTTATAAACTATCCTAATCTTCTTGAAGACTCCGACACCTCCTTTGCCTAAAAAAGATACAACTTCCTCTGGATTTTCGACAATTTGTCTTCAATTCTTCTATCTTCAAATTTTATTGATTATAACTGTAATTTTGGCTTCATTGGCCATCTATCTATTTGGGCAAAGTCGATTTGCATCAACTGTGAAATTTCGACCTGAGCTTCATTTAAATTCTCTTT
>JASDQU010684075.1:25447-45319 GCA_032191745.1 Picea mariana | reverse complement strand
AGCTACCAATCTGAGGTATGGAATTTAATGAATAAGTTTTCTTATTTCAATATAAATTCTATTCCTAGATTGAATAATTCTGAAGTTGATCTATTAGCTAACGTAGCCTCCAAACTCTTTCCTGTAGAAGGCTTGTCCCCGAATGCGTTCTCTGTCAAACTGTTGTTCAGGCCATCCATTCTTGACAACATCACAAATTGGAGAGTCTTCAACGATGATCAATAGATTATTAGCTTCCCGCATATGGAAGAAACTTTCCAAGGCACGGTGATTGATGAATGCACTCATGACAACAATTTGCGCGATTTCACGGTAATACCAGATCCAAGATCTCCTGAATCTTCATCGAACATGGTAAATTCGATACCTAAGTCTGTAGTTAGATTAGAGAAATTTTACGATCTTCAAGATAAATTCAAAAAATTGGTCAACTGTAAAACCAATAGTTCCTCGTTATCATATGAAAAAGTAAACTTGGGAACTGATGACAATCCACAGTGTATTAATTTAGGGGTGGAGTGTTCTGAACAAGAAAAAGCCGCATTTATTAAATTTTTTAAGGAATTCAAAGATGTTTTTTCTTGGACGTATGATGACCTTAAAAATTTCGACCCTAACATCATACAACACGTCATTCCTATGAAACCCCAAACCTTGTCGTTTCAACAAAAGTTAAGAAAAATGCACCCTAATCTCAAACCGACCGTCAAAAAAGAATTAAATAAACTCCTGAATGCTAAGATAATTTTCCCAGTTAGGCACACGCAATGGGTTTCTAACCTTGTCCTTGTCCGGAAGAAAAGTGGGGAAATCCGACTATGCGTTGATTTCCAAAACCTTAATAGAGCGTCTGATAAAGACAACTACCCTGTACCACCCATGGAACATATACTTCAACAGGTATGTGGTTCTGAGCGACTATCCTTATTGGATGGTTTTTCAGGGTACAACCAAGTCCTCATGTCTTCTCCAGACCAACTTAAAAATACCTTTCGCACTCCATGGGGCACCTACACTTACAGGAAAATGCCCTTTGGACTAATTAATGCTAGTGCCACTTTCCAGAGAGCGATCGACATCGCTTTTCGAGGCTTAATTAATCAATCCATCGTAGTTTACTTAAATGATGTTACTGTATTTTCAAAAAACAAAACTGATCATCTAGCTCATTTAAGAGTTGTTCTACAATGATATCGTAAATACGACATTTCTTTAAATCCAAAAAAATCTATGTTCGCAGTAGAACAAGGTAAACTCTTAGTATTTATTGTATCAAGCAAAGGGATGATTATCGACCCTGAAAGGACTCAAGTCTTCTCGAAACTCCCCCCTCCCTCATCCAAAAAATATGTGCAGTCTTTCTTAGGCCAGATAAACTTCATCAAGAGATTCGTTCCCAGTTTCTCCGAGATGGTGAGACCTTTACAGAATTTAATTAAGAAAGATGTGCAATATCATTGGGGACCCTTAGAAAATCAAGATTTCAATTCAATAAAAAAGTCCATAATAGACACTCCTTATCTCATGATCCCTGAATTTTTGCAAGACTTCACGCTCTACACATTTGCTTCGGACCGCTCCTACGTTGTCATCCTAACTTAAAAGAACGCTGAAAGCAATGAAGCACCCATTGCTTTTATGAGCTCTTCTTTCAAAGGTGTGGAACTTAATTACCCAGCAGTAGATCAACAAGCCTACATTTTTTTTAAAGCATCTAAGCACTTTCGATCTTATCTTTTGAAATATAGGATGAAAATTATTGTCCCTTACCCAGCCGTCAAGAATCTGTTAGTGCAGAAAGAACTAGGTGAAAAGAGGGCGAACTGGGTCACTTCCTTACATGAGTATGACATAGAAATCACCCCAGCTCAAATAGTGAGAAGCCAAGGGCTATGCAAGTTAGTCGTTGACTCAGCAGCAGGACAGCAAGAATAAAATGATATGTCAAACCCAGGACAACACAATCAAAATGCAATCTGTTGTGCACAAAACTCTATCAGTCCCTGGTATGACGATATAAAATTATGTCTTGAACATGGTTCAGCCCCTCGTCACCTGGATCCCACTAAAAGAAGAGCGTTAAGATTAAAATCTACCTCCTTTCATTTGATTAATGGTATTCTGTTTCGTCAAAATTTTGATGGAGTACTAATGCGCTGTCTTGAGAAAGATGAAGCAGAAAAGGTCTTACTAGAATTGCATGCAAGAGAAGCTGGTGGGCATTTTGGTGGGGACACCACTGCCCATAAAGTTTTGAGAGTCGGTTATTACTGGCCCACACTTTTTAGAGACACCCATGCCTTGTGTCGCAAGTGTGTTATCTGTCAAAAAGCATCCGGGCGGATACAGAAACCAGCCTTTCCTTTGCAGCTTGTTTCAGTAGACTCCCCTTTTCAGCAGTGGGGTATTGATATTATAGTTCCAATCAATCCTCCATCCTCATAGTAGCATAATTTTATTATAACAGCCATAGATTACTTCACCGGGTGGTCTGAAGCTACCATGTTAAGAACTGTGAATACCAGTCACGTAATTTCCTTTTTAAATTCGAATATTATTACTCATTTTGGTATCCCTGACTGTTTAGTATTTGATAACGCTTCTTATTTTTCGTCTCTTGAGATGAGCGAGTTCACTCTAGAAAAAGGAATTAAATTGAAGTATTCTACCAGCTATTACCCCCAGGGCAATGGGTTGGCAAAATCAACAAATAAGAATCTGATTAAAATCATCAAGAGAACGGTATCTGAAAATCACAAAAAATGGCATAACTCACTATTAAACACAATCTGGGCTGATAGGGTAACACCAAAGACTGTTGTAGTTAACTCTCCCTTCTTTCTCATCTATGGCAGAGAAGCAATTCTACCACCACATATTCTTCTTCCCTCACTACAACTATCACATAAAATACAAGAAGAAGATTGTCCCCCTTTGGAGAACCGAATTAACGTTTTAATGAAACTAGATGAGGTAAGAGCTCAAGCTAAGCGTAAGTTAGATTAGCATCAACTAGTGGTCAAAAAATGGTTTGATTCCAACTCTGCCTCTGATAGGAAATTCGAAGTAGGTGACCTTGTATTGAAATGGGACAAACCACATGAGGGAAAGAGAGAGCACACGAAGTTTCAGAACTTATGGCTTGGGCCGTTTTTAATTGCTGAGAAATTGGGTCCCATCTCTTTTTGATTACAGAGTCTAGAGGGACAGCTAGAAACCTATCCGATGAATGGCCAAGCTCCGAAAAGATATTTCGCTTGACGACAACCCTGTGTATACTATGTAAATATTTTTCTTTTGTTTGCTTTTCTTTTACTGTTTTGGTATTGATTTTTCCCCTTGCGCTTATCAGTTTTTGTTTTTGGAAATACACATACCTACATTTTGAACTGTTCAGACAAAGAAAACAGAAAATTCTTTCACTGAAATGACTGCTGAAAAATTGTCTAAACATCAATTATAATATACTTTTGAAATTTACAGCCATGTTGAGCAAATACTGTTGTTTGAAAGAAGTTGTTTGAAAGAAGCTAACTGATTTCGATCTCTGAGTAAAGCCTGTCATGATCATCCATTATCTTCGTATGTTGTCCATGTTCCTTAAGGGAATAACTCAGAAGATGTCTCCCTGCCTTAGAAGGTCAGTTTTGTTAACAAACCATCTCTGGATCTTAATGAAGGACAGTTTAAAAAAAAAAAATTATTTCCAGGTCTGTAAAAATATGTCTAAAATGTCATAATTTTCAGCATCACCCCGCTCAATATATATCTTTCAAAAAAACAAATCATTAAAAGAGATGTGGGAAGTGCTTGTAAACCCGTCGGGATGCTGAACAAGTCTGCCGGCAGTGGGTAAATGCATGCATGAAGCCAAGACAACTTCCCAAGGGTACTGAACAGGCCCGCTTGCAGTGAAGCAATGTCGAGTATATGAAAATTCATAAGTATGAAATATCTTGACCTTAAAATGTCCTTTATTCTGATCTGGAACTTCTTGGCAGGATACAGATATTAGAGTGGGCTAAATGACAACCCTGTCGAGGCTATGGATGCCTACTGGTAGCAATGGCTCTGTCAACAGTATTGGAGATTTTATCTTTAATATCATGGCTCGCTTGTCTTAAGACTGTTATCAGTTTTCATCCTTTAAGCACTGCTGGAATATTTGATTAATGATGATGTTTAAACAATTTTCTGGTTGTTTTTGAGTTAGAATTATCCTCATTATCATAATCTGAATTTGTTCTTTTGGCAGAGATAACTACTTCTACCAGTGTGTCTCCATTGTTGGCAGCCATTTCACATTTTTATCCTATCATTATAAGTTGCCTACACAAGTGTTTTGGAACCCTTGATTCTCATCGCAATCTTTTGAATAAAACGACATGATTATTTTGCGCATTTGCACACCTGCCTTTTGTTTTCACGACTGCAAGTGTGAAAACCTTGAGTTCGAAGTCATGTCGATAGAATTAAAATCGTCGCTGGATTATTATGGTTACTCTTGTTTATGTGGTCATTTCACCTCTAACTCAATGATGGTCACACAGTTGGCAAGACACCAAATCTTTACTCACTTTTCATTTTTGTTAATATGACTTCATTTTATAATTTTGTGATGCAATGGTATTCTAGTGATTGTGATTGAATCCTTGATACAATGGTGGTTTGATGTTTTATTGTCTTTGATCAAATTCCTCGGTGCAATGGTTTCATGAAAACACATTAACATTGTGATTAAACTTATGGTGCAATGGTTTCTTACAACACATAATTTTTATGGTCAAATCTTTGGTGCTAAATTCGAAATATTGTTTTGTTTTAAATCATACAAACACTATTGTTTGTACAAATATTCGGGTCGACTTATCATGTTTTTCAATAGTTGTTTGATTGGCATTGTTTTTAACACACACCAATAGTGATTTGAATCACCATAGCGTCGTCGATTGTACATTTCGATATGAATGTTTTTCATGGGTTTGTTTCGTTCCACCACCCTCACACACTTAGGCATTAATGTCTGCCCTGTATCTCAGTTTACCTTTGTTGGTTTCAGGGAAGCCTGTGAGCTTTCGGTCCTGCATATACCCTGTCCAAACCCCTATCCGTTTACCCTGCTCATTCTGTGCTCTCTCCTATGGCACCTGTAATGCGCATAGAACCTAATGGCATCCAAACACTACTGCTATTTGACAATGCTCATGAAGACCTAGAGAATAATGGCTGGTTAGTTTTTATCCAAAAAATTGAGGGTTTCAACCTTGTGGTCACCCAACAGTTTTCCCTTACATTCGACGGATGTAGGGCCAAGATTGGAGACATCCATCTTGAACTGGACGAATAATTCCTCAGCTCAGCTACGGGTTTACCATCTTAAGGGTAGAGGTGGTTTAAGAATTCAAAAGTGAACGAAGTGCCATGGACGCTCATGTTCACATCAAGGAAAATTGTAAGTTGTGATAGAGGTATGCCTGTCACTGCCCTTAAGTCTAGGTGGCACGATCTATTAGCCATTGTTAAGCAATTCGTGACTTGCAAAGGTCATTATGGTTTAGTGTTTATTTACCATCTTCGGTTTCTTATGAATTTCATAGACTACCCTCTGAATATGCCTCACTACCTCCTACGCAGCCTGTATAAAATGTCCAAACGATTTAAGAGGGAAAAGGATGATTCAAGCCTCTTCCATCACTGCTTGATCAATATCATTATTGTTCATCATTTGAGGCTTAGTGGTGACTGTTGGCAAGCCTTCCTATCAAGGAATGGCTTTTCCACTCTCGAATGTGTTCAAGTGGACAAGACTGTGGTCACTGAAACCCTGGTTGGGCCTGTCATGCCACCTCCTACCCTTCTACCCCCTGTCAAACCCTCAAACTTCCCCAACATTGACCTACCTGACACCATGGCCGACACATGTTTAAAGACAATATTAAGACTGTTAAGAGGCCTGTAAGGAACAAGAGCAAGGGTAATACGGATGCCAATAGTAAGGGAAAGAAGAATGCACGATGGATATCTAGATGTGCTCGGAACAAGCCCAAACAATACACTGACCAAAAGCCTATTGTTTTGAGTGAGGATTCAGACTCTGATATTGAACATTTCTTGACCGAGGAATACCCTTACTCTAATGGCCTCTGTCTTGTTGAACCCTATGACTACGTGTCCAACCTCCCACTGTGCCTCAAGGATGACCCTAACTTTCTGGGAATTAAGTTTGACAGTGGAACCCCTGGTAACTCGAAAGAACCCTCACCTGTAATGCCAAGGCCCGATCAACCACCGTGTACTCAATGCAATTATTGGCTTGAACGTTACTACATGGATGTTCCTCTCTTGCAATTTAAAATTAAATCATTGGAGGAACGGGTTACTATGTTGTCAAAGGAAAATGACAGGCTACAAGCTTACGATAAGAAACAAAAGACCACGGGTTCTTCGTCTTCAGGAATGTTGAGGCAACCACCGCCTTTTTTAACTCAAAGCTATCCTTACCGAATCATTTTCCTACAGCCCAGGTATGTTATTTCAACATCAATTTTTTTAAATGATTTGGTTTGAATTAGCATAGCTGATTGTGTTTGCTCTGAATTAGCTTTGTTTTGATTGAACCGATTTAATACGATTTTCTTGTTCTTGAATTAGTATAAATGATTGAATTGGCTCTGAGTTAGTTTGATATAGTTTTGTTAGTTTTGTATTAAAAAACGATTATGTTAGTTTTGTTTTGGTTCAACAACAATTTTGTTAAGTTCCGAATTGACATAAATGATTGTGTTTGTGTTAAATGAGTACGAAAGATTTGTTTTCTAAATTGATTATAGTCTGTTTCGATTGAAATTGATTCAAAAAATGATTTTGTTGGTTTTGAATTGTCAAAACAATTCTATCTGTTTCGAATTGGTAATAAAAATTTGGTTGACAGATCGCATATATCCCTAGTACCATTCGATTAATTCAATACAATCTCGTTTATTTTGAATTGGCACAAAATATTTGGTTTGTTTTACCAAGAATGATTTGCTCGTCTTGAATTGGTAATAAAGGCTCTGTTTGATTGACCACATACATTCTTGTTACCATTTGGATTAAGATAAAATGATTTTGTTTGTAAATATGACCAGCTACAAAATCGTGAGATTTTGTAGCTAGTCATAAAATTTGGATTTTGTTGACTTTACAATTAAAACGTTATCTAAAATTGTCTACTTTTTCCTATCTATAGGTACATATGAATTTCAATGGGAAATTGGACATGTTGTGGCAGTTTAGAACATGCTTTTTGTTATATAGTTTTGTTTTAAGTTGTTAGTCTTAGGTAGAAATAGAGATTTGGGAGATTGTTCCCATATTTTTTCCAGACAGTTTTTGATAATTCCCACAGGGATGTTTTACCCTATGGCCTTTTTTTTAATTTTGTAAAGAACCCATCACTGTTGGGAGAACAAAGACTATGGATTTATGATGAAACAGACTTGAATGGAAGTGGATCTTTTGTAACAACTTTAGCTTTCAATTTATCATACTTTCATTCAAGTTTTCTGCATTTTAATTTGTGATCAAGTTATTGACTACTTTCGATATCAAGACTTGTTACAGGTTGATGCGTTGTGACTTAAATTCTGTCCATATCTGATGTATCTCAATTTTTGTACAACAATTACTTTGTTTCAATTTAATGAATAAAAGTTTTATCTTCTTTGTTAAATGAACTATTTTGTACAAATCTTCGCACAGGGATTTATCTAAATGTGATGATTTGTAAAATTTAAGATTGTTGTCATTTTATGTCTTGTTTGTTCTATCATTCATATCCAAAGAGAACTGTTGTTTCCTGTTTACAAGAAGCTGGTGGAAAATCTGGTGCAGGTTTCCTCCCACCAAACAGCTAAATCAAGTACTGAGCACAGGACAAATAGGAATGTGTTACCTCAGGTTAGTTTGTTATTTTCAATTTAATAGTTATTAAGTTCGAGAATTCTCAGTAGTTTAGGTGGATATTTAGTTCATATTTATAGTTAGGATTACTATTTTAATTTCTCAGCTTAGATAGTTTTCATTTTATTCCTTCCTCGTAAAAATTATAAAAATAAAAAACAATAGTTTCGCTGTCATAATACATTTTACAAATGATTTTGCAAGTTTTGATTAAAATTTGTACTCTGTAAATACTGTACATTTGTGATTGAGATTTAATTGTATTGATAAGCTGAACATTTAATAAGTAGGACGATTTCTCTATAGTATTAGTTAGTAAACTGTATATATGCTTTAGATTTGTATATAGTCTTTTGTAGTTGTTTTTATTTTATTTTATTTAGATTAGTTCATTTAGTTAGTTTAGTTTTTCTTTCGTTTTCCTAGGAATTATATCGGCCAACGGAGCCGCTAAACCCATCGGAGTGGATCATCCCAAACGACTTGGGTTATTTAGACAACCCCGGACTGGATCCACCCCTCCAGTTGACGAGCGTTCATTTTCGCCCGTCAACACTTTTATGAAGGGAAGATTTAGAAAACTATTTCCTAAATCACCATAATTTTTATGAGTTAAAACACTATGGTGTAACAAATATTTTGAAATTTTGATATATCGTGGGTGTATGCAGATAAATCTAAGAGAAAGTGTTTATCTACATCCTTCATAGTGTCACAAAGATGGAAAATTATTTCTACATCTGATGTTTTAGAAATCACCCAAGGTGTTGTTTGTTTATGTCTTAACAATGCTGATTTTCTTCTTTACGCAAGTCAAAACAAAGAGATATGTTTGATCTTCTATCCTATGCTTGATTGCCTCCTTATAATATATTGATTTTATTTTATCCTTTAATTCTTTATCACAATTTGGATGTAAGAATATTTTTAATATCATCATTACTCTACAGAGTGACCTCTTCCTTTATTCCGAGATGATCTATTCTATAATTGACATCGTTATGCCAAGCCTACTTGAGATGCAGGTGGTTTTGAACAGAATTTGGATCTATGTGTTGTCGTTCTCTACATTTTGTTGTTTCGCTCGTATCTATTGAAATATTTATGTTTTCTACTTATTATAATATATCTAGTACCTAACAAAATTGGAAAAGGTAATGAGGAATAAATGTTCATCGAAAATGAATTAATTCGAAATTGATCCTTACTGTCTATGGGTAACTCCAACGTCAACTCTGCAAATGAGAGATATATCTTTTATTTGGTAGAGGTAAGCTTTAAATCAAATTCTGACAGTATTGGTATCCACTTAGAATATCTAAATATGATTATTATCCAAGAAAAGATATGCTACATGGGATTGATTTGCATGATCATTGTCATACATTGAAGAAAAGAACTTTGTCATGATAATTGTCATTGTCATTGATTTTCATGATCATCGTCATTTTCATGATCTTAGGACAGCTTGCAAGGACAACTTTTCAATACGAGAGTACTGCAAATCATGTCCAACAAAGCATTTACTTATATATTACACCACCAATTCTTGGTGTAAATTGTCCTCCTAAACAAAACCCATAAAAAAACCACACCAATGGTTGATTCATATGTCACTAGATGTAAAATGACATCTTGGCTATAATTTAGTGGACTCAACAATGATTTACCCATCAAATCCTTTTTCAAGGAATCAAATAATTATTACACAAACTCATCCCATATAAAAGGAACTCCCTTTTTTAAAAGACACACGATGTCTTTTCTCATCCCAACATAATTGGTTTTGTATCGATGCAAAAATAATTCATTTCCTTAGAGACTCTTTTATTGGTGAATATTTCATGGGGGATACATTTTCTTCCACCCTGAATGCACCAACAATTACTCCATATTAGGAAAATATGAATTGGATCAATCATCCAAACATGACACAAAGTATGGGACAAATAGTGAATAAGACAATGATACAAATTATAATCGAGTAAAATCATGAAGATGGGTAACACTTTTGTGACAATCGGGTCTCAAAATTTCCTAGTGGTAATTTTTCGGCCAAAAAAATGTTTCTAGGAATTTTTTCAGTCGAAAACATTTTTCGGCCGAAAATTTGTATGTCAAATTGAACGGAGCCTTGACGGTGCCCTCGAAATTCATGTATAATGTTTTTCAGATGAATTATTTTCTTATGGTAAGCATATTTCGACCGAAAGACTTTTCGGCCAAAACATTTATTTTTAACGGATTCCGTTAAAAACTAGTTTTCGGCCAAAAACATGAAGTTGGGACTGAAAACAAAAATCAGAGAATTGCCCCAAGATTACCTGAACTTCGGAGGTTGCGGACTCCTACAAATACTGAGAATTTGGTTTCAAAAATGACACCAGCATTTCCAAAATTGAATCTACGTTCAATTCCTATAATTTGTTTTCATTTTCTTTAATTTTATCTAATTTTATTTAATTTTTTTAAAAAATCACTGCATAATATTTTCAGTAGACATTATGATTCGGTGAAATGACATATCGGTATCTCTAAAAATATACAGTGAAAAATTTATAAAATAACATATTCATAATCCTTAAACTGTTATTTTCAAAAGCGTATATTTAGATTTTAGTTTTAAGTAAAAATTAAGATAGATACAAGGTGTAGAAAAACATGTGTTTAACATCTGCAACGTTTTCATCTTGGTCAACTTAAAAAAATTCTAGAAATTATAATATTCATCCGTTAGATTCAAAATTATAGTCATAGTAAAATAGAGTCTTTGTAGATTGTTGCAGTATATTTCGTTTCTTAAAAACATAAGTTTAATAATAGATACATTGTTGTGGAAAAAAGTTACTCATTGTCATTCCTTTCATGTTTGAGGAACATACTGTTAAACAATTGTCAAATTGACATATCAAATCGTGATAAAAAAAAAAATTGAAAAACAGTCATTGGAAAGCTAACAAAATTCTTCACAAGTTTTGTTTTTACTGTAAAGTGAAATTCTAAATAAAAAAAATACTTTTGTATGCCGGAACTTGAAGAACTTGTGAAAATCTAGTTTTTTTTCTCATAAGACAAGCAAAACTGTAACCCATCTTCACGATTTCACCCAATCAATAGACGATAAATGGACAAACAATTACATAAGACAAATATATATATGGAGCAGTAACCTATACATCCATAGTAGACAACAAGATGGTGAAACCAGTGAAGAAAAGGATAGATAATGGATTTATCTTTTCAGATTTCATTTAATGAAAATGAGGAGGTGATAACAACTAAACACTTGAGAATTGTTTTAAGAAACAACCCAGGAAGTGATACTAGTCTGAGTGAAGGAGATGGATAAATGAACATAAATATAGTGGAAATGGGAAGACAACTCAAAATTATGGTGCAATGAAATCCAAGGTGGAAAGTAACGAAGAGGTTTCATAATTTAACCAATATTATGATGAAAAAGAAGATAAGAAAAAAATTTCCAGGACAGGAAGAAGAAGAAGGACATGAGAAAATCATTATGTCATGTACACATCAACATGATGAGGACCAAAAGAGAGCTTTAAAAAAAATGAAGGGGAAGATAAATGGTAAATACAATTTGATTTCATATTTTATATTTTTAACTATGGAATGTATTTATAGGATGAAGGACAAAATTCTAGATAGACTTAAAGATCAAGATATTTCCTCAGAAATTGATGAAAGGGTGTATAATGCAGATGAGTATAACATATATATAATAACCAATTGGTTGAGTTCAACAGTTCAAGCACAAAAATTGTGCAACACAGAGTCATCATATAACTGAAAGTTTGTATATCCACATGCCAAGAAAGGAATTAATTGTTTTTGAAGTTGGAAGGATTCCATTTGAAATGATGGACAAGTGAGAAGTTAAGGCAGCACAAGAGATGTATTTTATAACTTCTGAGGGGAATAAATTCAAGGAATTATGGATTGATGCAAAACATGATCCAAGGCCAATTGTTTGGAGGAAGAATATTATGTTGATGATAGGATCGAAGATCATAAATCATATATCCACATGCCAAGAAAGGAATTAATTGTTTTTGAAGTTGGAAGGATTCCATTTAAAACGATGGACAAGTGAGAAGTTAAGGTAGCACAAGAGATGTATTTTATAACTTTCGAGGGGAAGAAAGTCAAGGAATTGTGGATTGATGCAAAACATGATCCAAGGCAAATTGTTTGGAGGAAGAATATTATGTTGATGATAGGATCGAAGATCAGAAAGCATAGTGACGTACAAGACCAAGGAGTTGGTGAGGGATGCATGGAGCAAAAAACTGACTATTTTGGAGTATTGACTCATGATTGTAATAAGTTTTGAAGGTTAACAATGTTATTAGAGGAAGTAATAACATCCAAGCATAGGAATCATACAAAAGTAAAGTGTCAAAGGGCCATCAACCAAAAACAAGTAAAAGTGAAAATATCATAGTTAGAAAGGAACATATCGAAGAGGAATATCACCAACAATGAAAAATTGAGCAATGATGGAAGAGGGAACAAGGAAATTGCACTGCAACATTTTGGGATCGTGGAAGGAAGCATACAAAATCAATCCAAAAAGCATACAAAAACAATCCAACAGTCTGACAGTCATACAAGTTGACAACAAAAACAATCCAACAGTGCGACAGTCATACAGGAGGACAACAACAACACAAAGTTTTGAATCCAGGAGGAGGAGGAGGAGGAGATGCAGTAAACACACCTACAATTGAAAATTTTCAGACAACAAGACGTAAGCTATAATTAGATAAATATTACAATAAAAGCATTAGAAAGACTCATGAAAATGAGTGTTGTTTGAATGTTTAAGAGATTGGGTCTAAGACCTGTAGAGCATGAGATTAAAAACCAGTCCTCTATAAAATTGTATAAAGTGACCATGGATAGTTTATCACTATGAGGATCAACGATCCAAATTTGCACCAATCAATCACAACGAGGACCGAGCACTTATGACCATCGGATCGAATGTTTATTGCACAATATCAAGATTGAGTACTGATCGTTGATCATTTATAGACCAAAAATCAAGGTTGAACCCACAAATTGAAAGCACTCGGAGGATAACACATGGAGACATGGACAATGGAGAGTGAACGAAGAGCTCTAAATAATGGTTTTGAAACCCACTCCTCCCTATGAAACTAATATTAATGCAAATTTAGAAAGGTTGTAAACGACCTTTGAGTAGTCCGAGGATTTCTACAGCGGGTCATATGGAATGAGATGGCTTAGTGCCAAAGAAATCCAGAGCAAGGGATTTATACAAGAGTTAGCCCCAGATTGATTTTTGTGAAAATAAATAAAGAAATGCGTGTAAATTTTAATGTTGGTCTTGAAGTGTAAAGGATTGACATAATCTCATGGGTGTTGATTCTTAATCCGCGATAAGAATTGTTTTGATGAAAGAGTATTGAACTATGTTTGGATGGATTATGGGCATAGATTAAAGGTTTTTGAACAACCAAGGGCTTGAAGCTCTCAACATAGGATTGGATCTCTCCAGGGATGATTTTAGGGGATAAATTTTTCTCATGGGCTAATTTTCCATGGTTTTTCCAAAAACGAGATTCGCTATTTTAAAAATGATTTGCCCAAATTCTATAGGATAAAATTATTTTACCTTAAAAATTGCCAAACTTTTATAAAAACTATATAAAATCCTTAGAAATTTGAATATTTTTACAAAAATATTGCCAATCATCTATAGTTGGCATACTAAGGATTAGTAAGATTTGCCAAGGTATCTACATTTTAAAATAAATTTCCATCCTTAAAATCATCCCTGGATCTCTCTTACTAGGTGAAGTATGACGAAGAAAGTCATCATATTCCACCTTTCACAAAACAAGTATCGTTATATGGATTCAAATGTATCCCTTTTATCACACTGATAATATTTTGTTAACATTACATAAAAATCGATATGACTCATATTACATATAACTTTCTCATTTAATTAAAAACCAAAATTAAAAAACAGAAAAATTGTTTGAATTGAGTCTTAAATGTTAACTTTTGTAGCACATGTTTAGAAACCATTTTTTTTTACAATGAAACATTATAGTAGCATGCTTGATTTGATTGACAGATTATCGCATTGCCAGACCTACAAAGCACTGAATGCTTCAGCCAAGGCCCTCTGCTTGCCAGAACAAGGAATCCACCAGAAGGAATTTTTTTGTCTCTCCTCTGAATTAGCTTATTTTTCACTCTCCAACTTCTCCCTTTTGGTTGTAGAACAATAGGCTTGTGCAGGCACTCGAAAAATTTCATCCCATTGAAATAAAACGAAATAGTCAGTTAAAAGAAAACGTGTAACGTCTAACATTGGTATCTTAAGGACAAAAATATGTACATATATTTTAGGAAAGGAAATGGATTTTTTTAGTGTGTACGTCTTCCTTCTCGTTTGAGATCCACTCATCACCGTCTACCTCATCGTCCGAGTAATATATCATGTTTTTCTCTCCCTCCTCATGATACACATTCCACTCCTCTGCAAATTATGTACATTAACATCACTAAAATTTCTTTGAATTTAACTTAGAAATTGACATTGAAGTGGTTGAGAATAAAAACATAACTCACCATGCTATTTTCAACTGTAATAATAATAACAACCTGTAATTTGTAATGTGTTCTGATTTTTCAACCAAAACATGAGACTCGAAGTTTCACTAGGTGCTACAGTTGAACCTCACACTGAGATGGACCAGTGTTGATGTGGGAAGAGTAGATGCAACTACATATATAAGGAGGAGATACTAGAATTGATACTGATATAAGATATCATACATCTATATTCAATTAGAACCCAAAAATTGGCATCTGCTATCTATTCAAACAGTCATATTTGTGTTGACAAGAAGTTATTTGAGATACCCACAGAAGATTTAGTTTTTTCCTCAGAATGGGAGCCACGGGTTGAAAATTCACATATGTTATCTTTTCAAACGTTCATATTTAAGTTGACCCTCACAAAAATTTTGTCCTCGAAATGGGAGCTTCCTTAAAAATTCACATCTGCTATCTCTCAAACTCTCATATATAAGTTGACTAGAAATAATAATTTGAAATTCCTACCAAAGTTCGAATTTCCAGGTTTGATACTTAGCTTCGATAGATAATGATTCAACTATTTGAAATTATTAAGTAAGTCAATAAATAACTCTTTAACAACTCAGACTGAATTTAATTGGATTTTGACCACTATAAATCCATCTTAGCTTTCGATCTATTAAGTACCAAGAGGGATGTAAAAAACAACTCACAAGAAAGACTGAATTTTTGTGCTTATTGATGAAGTCAATAAAAATTTTTTTAATAATTCAGAATGAATTAATTGGATTTAGACAATCATAAATCCATCTTAGCTTAGGGTGTCTTAAGTACCAAGGTATGTGAAAACAAAAAGAGATGTAAATCTCTTTGTTCCTAAAATAATTTAAGATGGATTTATGATGTTGTGCTTCCATATGTATATATATGACTAGTATGATGATGATAATCATGGTTAAACTCCATTGAGAAAAAAAAAATTATGCACCCTTAAGAAAGGTAAGGTATTAGTAGGTTTTGTTGAGAATTTTTATGAAGTGAATCTTTAGAAAAATCTTTCCTAAATCACCATAGTTTTTATGAGTTAAAACGCTAGGTTGTAACAAATATTTTGAAATTTTTATATATCATGGGTGTATTGTTTGTTTATGTCTTAAAATTGTTGATTTTCTTCTTTACGCAAGTCAAAACAAAGAGATATGTTTGATCTTCTATCCTATGGTTGATTGCCTCCTTATATTATATTGATTTTATTTTATCCTTTAATTCTTTATCACAATTTGGATGTAAGAATATTTTTAATATCATCATTACTCTACAAAGTTACCTCTTCCTTTATTCTGAGATTATCTACCCTAGAATTGACATCATTATTCCAATCTTACTTGAGATGCAGGTGGTTTTGACTAGAATTTGGATCTATGTTATGAAGCATCTTGTATTCCATGTTGGTTATCTTGTTCTCGTATATTAGATACCTAGTCATAGATATGTTCTCAATGGGGGGAAGACTCGGTTCTATGAGGAGGATAGGATAGGATGTATTTCCTTTAATTTTGATATAATAGGTTATAAAACTAGTATAGATTATAATAAATGTTGAAATTAATTAGCAAGACCTATTTAATAATGTGAACAAATATAATGTAAGATGACTTAATAGAATATTTTGCTTCTAGAAAGAGGTTCCTCTTGAATGTTGTTTAGAATAAATAATTAGTTTAAATAAGAGTAGGAGGCTTGAGAAAGCCTTGTATTGAGAATTATTGTAAGAGAAAGTTTCTATGTTCGAGGTTTCCCCCTTGAAGAGGAAAGTGAACATTTATTCCTATCTATAAGTATCATATTTGTTGTTGTCGTTCTCTACATTTTGTTGTTCCGCTCGTATCTACTGAAATATTTATGTTTTCTACTTATTATAATATATCTAGTAGCTAACAAAATTGGAATAGGTAATGAGGAATAAATGTTCATCGGGCAATGAATTAGTTCGAAATTGATCCTTAGTGTATATGGGTAACTCCAAAGTCAACTCTGCAAAAGAGAGATATATCTTTTATTTGGTATAGGTAAGATTTAAATCAAATTCTAACATTATTGGTATCCACTTATAATATCTACCTATGATCATTATCCAAGAAAAGATATGTTACATGTGATTGATTTGCATGATCATTGTCATACTTTGAAGAAAAAAAAATTGTCATGATAATTGTCATTGTCATTGATTTTCATGATCATCGTCATTTTCATGATCTTGGGACAGCTCGCAAGGGCACCTTTTCAATGTGAGAGTACTGCAAATCATGTCCAACAAAGAATTTACTTAGATATTACACTACAATTTCTTGGTGTAAATTGTCCTCCTAAACAAAACCTGTAAAAAACCCACATCAATGCTTGATTCATATGTCACTAGATGTAAAACGAAATCTTGTCTTTATCTTTTCAGAAAAGGATGAGGTAATGGATTTATCTTTTCAAAATCATTTAATGAAAATGAGGAGGTGATAAAAATTAAAGACTTGAGAACTATTTTAAGAAACAACCCAGGAAGTGATACTAGTATGAGTCAAGGAGATGGATAAATGAACATAAAGATAGTGGAAATGAGAAGACCAAAATGTTGGTGCAATGAAAGCCAAAGTGGAAAGTAACGAAGAGGTTTCATAATTTAACCAATATTATGAGCAAAAAGAAGATAAGCAAAAATTTTCCAAGACAGGGAATCATAAGAAGGACATGAGAAAATCATTATGTCATCAACATAATGAGGACCAAAAGAGAGCTTTAAAAAAAATGAAGGGGAAGATATATGGTAAATACAATATGATTTCATATTTTATATTTTTCACTGTGGAATGTATTTTCTAGGATGAAGGACACAATTCTCTTGGAAAATTGTCCAGATATGGACAACCATGGAAGTTTTAAATATGGAAATAATCATCCTTCCTTACATGAACAAGAATATGGGAGAAAGCAGTAATATGGATCAGAATATTGGAGTGGAGAAAGAAGAGTTTTTATAAATCTTACAAAGGGTATTGTTGAGGAAAAAGAGGATTGCAGAAGATGTGGAGTTGTAGAGCAGGAGCCAATTTTGTCATCAAAAGAAGGAAGACTTAAAGATCAATAAATTTCCTCAGAAATTGATGAAAGGGTGTATAATGTAGATGAGTATAACATAGATATTAGAACCAATTAGTTGAGTTCAATAGTTCAAGCACAAAAGTTGTGCAACACAAAGTCATCATATAACTGAATGTTTGTATATCCACATGCCAAGAAAGGAATTAATTGTTTTTGAAGTTGAAAGGATTCCATTTAAAATGATGGACAAGTAAAAAATTAAGGCAACATAAGAGATATATTTCATAACTTCCGAGGGGAAGAAATTTAATGAATTGTGGATTGATTCAAAATATGATCCAAGGGAAATTGTTTGGAGGAATAATATTATGTTGATGATGGGATCAAAGATCATAAAGCATAGTGACGTACAAGACCAAGGAGCTGGTGAGGGATGCATGGAGCAAAAAATGGACTTTTTTGGAGTATTGACTCATGATTGTAATAAGTGTTGGAGGTTAACAATGTTATTAGAGGAAGTAATAACATCCAAGCATAGGAATCATACAAAAGTAAAGTGTCGAAGGGTCATCAACCAACAACAAGTAAAAGTGAAAATATCATAGTTAGAAAGGAACATATCCAAGAGGAATATCACCAACAATGAACAATTGATCAATGATGGAAGAGGGAATAAGGAAATTGCACCACAACAAAGACAATTTTGGGATCGTACAAGGAAGCATACAAAAGCAATCCAACAAGCATACACAAACAATCCAATAGTGTGACAATCAAACAAGTGAACAACAAAAACAATCCAATAGTGGGACAGTCATACAGGTGGAAAACAACAACACAAAGTTTTGAATCCAGTAGGAGGAGGAGATGAAGTAAACACACCTACAATTGAAAATTTACAGACAACAAGATGGAAGCTACAATTAGATAAATCTTACAATAAAAGCATTAGGAAGACTCATGAACATGAGTGTTGCTTAAATGTTTACGAGATTGGGTCTAAGGCCTATAGAGGATGAGATTAAAAACCAATACTTTATAAAATTGTATAAAGTAACCATGGATAGTTGATCACTATGAGGATCAACGATCCAAATTCGCACCAAGAAATCGCAAGGATGACCGAGCAATTATGACCATCAGATCAAACGTTTATTGCACAATATTGAGATTGAGTACTGATTGTTGATCATTTATAGACCAAAAATCAATGTTAAACCCACAAATTGAAATTGCTTGGAGGATAACACATGGACACATGGACAATGGAGAGTGAACAGAGAGCTCTAAATAATCGTTTTGAAACCCTCTCCCCCCTATGAAACTAAGATTAATACCACTTTAGAAAGGTTGTAAACGACCTTTGGGTACTCCAAGGATTTCTACAGTAGGTCACATGGAATGAGATGGGTTAGTGCCAAAGAAATTTAGAGCAAGGGATTTATACAAGAGTTAGCCCTAGATCATTTTTTGTGAAAATAAAGAAAGAAATGCATATAAATTTTAATGTTGGTATTGAAGTGTAAAGGATTTACATAATCCCGTGGGTGTTGTTTCATAATCCCTAATAAGAATTGTTGTGATGAAAGAGTATTGAACTATGTTTGGATGGATTCTGGGCATAGATTAAAGGTTTTTGAACAACCAAGGGCTTAAAGCTCTTAGTATAGGATTGGATCTCTCCTACTAGGTGAAGTATGACGAAGAAGGTCATGAGACTCCACATTTCACAAAACAAGTATCATTATATGGATTCAAATGTATCCCTTTTATCACACTGATAATATTTTGTTAACATTGCATAAAAATCGATATGACTCACATTACATATAACTTTCTCATTTAATTAAAAACCAAAAGTAATAAAGAGAAAAATTGTTTGAATTGAGTCTTAAATGTTAACTTCTATACCACATGTTTAGAAACAATTTTTTTTCACAATGAAACATTATAAACTATTGTGTAAACTCAATAATCATGAATTATGTGTCAATAAGTGTGATCTTACAATTTTTGGTGAATATTTTCTTAGGAAGTAGCTTTATTACCTATATTAATAGTATTATTACTCATTGTGCTATTGTATATTATCATTGGGTAGGTCCCCATGATTTGATTTGGTAAGTCCCCAAGATTTGGCCACAATTGAATGGAGGATAAATACATTTTAACTGCAACACTTTATGGTAACAGAATGAATAAACCTAAACTACTATCAAATTTTAAATAAAGTAA
>JASDQU010684075.1:7249-25284 GCA_032191745.1 Picea mariana | reverse complement strand
TGATGTAGATATAAATGGGGATTCATATATTTATCATGAAACTGAGATGAAGATGGACGAATTTTGTTTCAAATTGCAAAATGAAAAAGGAGTATCATGCTTGATTTGAATTGCCAGACCTATAGAGCACTGAATGCTTCAGCCAAGGCCCTCTGCTTGTCGGAACAAGGAATCCACTAGAATGATTTTTTTGTCTTTCCTCCGAATTAGCTTCCTTTTCACTCTCCAGCTTCTCCCTTTCGGTTGCTAAAAAATAGGATTATGTAGGCACTCAAAAAATTTCATCCTGTTGAAATAAAACGAAATAGTTAGTTAAAAGTAAACGTGTAACGTCTAACATTGGCATCTTAAGGCCAAAAAGATGTACATATATTTTAGGAAAGGAAAAGGATTTTTTTAGTGTGTACATCTTCCTTCTCCTTTGAGTTCCACTCGTCACCATCTACCTCATCGTCAGAGTAATATGTCATGTTTTTCTCTGCCTTTGCACGATACGCATTCCACTCCTCTACATCACTAAAATTTATTTGAATTTAACTTAAAAATTGACATTGAAGTGGTCAAGTATAAAAAGATACCTTTCCATGCCATTTTCAACCGTAATAATAATAACAACCTGCAATTTGTAATTTGTTCTGATTTTTCAACCAAAACAGGAGACACGAAGTTTGACTGGGTGCTACAGTTGAACCTCACACTGAGACGGGACCCATGTTTATGTGGGAAGAGTAGATGCAATGACACATATAAGGAGAAGATACTAGAACTGATAATGATATAAGATGTCATATATCTATATTCAATTAGAACCCCGAAATTGGCATCTCCTATGTCATATTTGTGTTGACAAGAAGTTATTTGAGATACCCACAAAAGATTTAGTTTTGAAAATGCACATATGGGAGCAATGGTTTGAAAATGCACATATGTTATATTTTCAAACGTTCATATTTAAGTTGACCCTCACAAAAGTTTTGTCCTCGGAATGCGAGCTTCCTTAAAAATTCACTTCTACTATCTCTTAAACTCTCATATTTAAGTTGACTAGAAATAATAATTTGAAATTCCTACCAAAGTTTGAATTTTCAGATTTGATACTTAGCTTCGATAGATCAATCCAATAACTTAATATTTACTAAACTTTTTGAATTTCCAAAAAATTAAAAGATATTTTTCTTAATTTATTTTTTAATTTTAAAATTATTTAATTCTAAAATAATTCAAATTATTAAAATTTTAAAAAAATAAGTGAAGAGGGGTAAATTTTATTGTTCGTGAAAAAGAATAAAATCACTAGAAACATTGAATTTGTGCACATACTAAATAAGTCAATAAATAGTTCTTTAACAAATCAAATTGAATTAATTTGGATTTTAACCAACATAAATCCATCTTAGCTTCACATTAGAATTTTTTATTTTAAAGAGGTTAATAAGGATTTTTTTTTTTAATTGGAAGGGATCCCTTGTCCCACAAACAACGGGTCTCATACACTGATTTTGTATTATTGTATATATATGTGATGAGGATGAGGATGATAATGATTACTAACTTCCAATGAGACAAAATTTGGCCCATGCACCCTTAAGAAAGGTAATTAATTACTTGGTTTTCTTGAAAATTTTATTTATGTCAATAGTTTTGATAAGTTAAAACCTTAAAAAAAATAAAAAAAACTCACTAGAATGATTCAACTTTTTGCACTTATTAAGTAAGTCAATAAATAACTCTTTAACAACTCAAACTGAATTTAATTGGATTTTGACCACCATAAATCCATCTTAGCTTTGGATCTATTAAGTACCAAGAGGGATGCAAAAAATGACTCACAAGAAATATTGAATTTTTGTGCTTATTAATGAAGTCAATAAACAATTTTTTAATAACTCAAAATGAATTAATTAGATTTCAACCATCATAAATTCATCTTATCTTAGGGTCTGTTAAGTACCAAGGTATGTAAAAACAAAAAGAGATGTAAATCTCTTTGTATCTAAAAAAACTTAAGATGAATTTATGATGTTGTGCTTCCATATGTATATATATGATGAGTATGATGATGATAATCATGGTTAAACTCCATTGAGAAAACAAAAATTATGCACCCTTAAGAAAGGTAAGGAATTAGTAGGTTTTGTTAAGAATTTTTATGAAGGGAATCTTTACAAAAATATTTCCTAAATCACCATAGTTTTTATGAGTTAAAATGTTATGGTGTAACAAATATTTTTAAATTTTGATATATCATGGATGTATGCAGATAAATCTAAGAGAACGTGTTTATCTACATCCTTCATAGTGTCACAAAGATGGCAAATTATTTCTATGTCTGATGTTTTAGAAATCACCAAAGGCATTGTTTGTTTATGTCTTAACAATGTTGATTTTATTCTTTACGCTAGTCATAACAAAGAGATATGTTTGATCTTCTATCCTATGGTTGATTGCCTCCTTATATTATTGTAATGACCCCATCATTACGACAACAAGCGAAGCAATTTTTCTTTTGTTTTGTTTTTTTTTTAGTTTTCAGGAGTTAAGAGGCAAGAAGGCGATCACGACAATAGTTTAACCACACCACTGATGATGAATGCAAGCATGCAGTCCAGGCAACAGGTTACTATGACACCACACACAGTCACAAAGACAATTGTCAAACATGCACAAAAAAACAAGTAGGACGACTACCTGCCCGATGCAACATGACCATGCCTACAAGCTAAGGAAAAACATCCCCATCCTGAAATCACGCCCTAGACGAACAAGGACTAGAACCTCCAGGCGTGTGGACCTAGCACCTGAAGGCGTTCGACCCTTGCACCAAGAGCAACTTGCGTGCTCGAAAACACAAACACAAAAGCACCTACTCCGGCCAAGATCTCATTCACCACTATCCCCCAAGGCACACCATGATCCCCTCATTAGGAATCATGTCGTTCCCAGGTGATAGATGCATCAATAGCCATGGTGCAAGGCATCCTATCTTGACCAAGGAATCTAGATAAAACCGGTGCTCTAGAAAACGAATACTGGGAGGAAAACCACACCCATACCTCAACAACAGGTCGACGAAGCACCAGAGGATGAAGACCAGGGATGACGCAAGCCAATATCTGACATCGTCCATGACCCGACCAATCACCCAGTCTAAACTAGTCAATGATTACAATCTATTTTAACGAGGGTTCCATTTTGAACAGGCATGTCAATTGCAATTACTCATTAATGCACCCGTTGATTTAACGTTAACAAAATCCATCTAGCAAGTCTAAGTAATCATTACTAGTACCATAATTATAAATACAAGTAACCTCAATTATAAGCAAGTCTAAAATTGGCAATCTAGTCCGTACTCACCAATCTAATTTTAATCATTATTATAACCTAAATGGACCATGCTATAATAATCCAAATCTCCATCCGACTAGCCATTAACTTAAATGACAATATTAACAATCTTAATGTAGAATGCTACTTTTATAACACTGATGAACAGTTAAATCTGAGCATGTAGTCTAGTTATATTGACCGAACTAACAATACTAGTTGTCTATTAAAATTAGAAGGAAACTACTAACTATTAGCAGTGCTAGAGCAATTTAGTGAGGAAATTAACATAGCAGTTACTTAACAATTAATATATAAATAACAAGGAAATTACATGACCATTAACATAACATTTGATATAGAAATAACAAGGTAGTTTACATGACTGTTTTCATAACAAGTAATATAGAAACAATAAGGCATTTAACGTGTTAGTTAACATGCAATTGATATATCAGTAACAAGGCAATTCATATGACTATTAACACAACAATTAATAGCACATTAACAAGGTATTTTACCTGACTGCTATCATAACAAGTAATATAGCAATAACCAGGCATTTAAGGTGTTAGTTAACATTTATCTCGCTATGGAATTTAATCAAAAGAATGAATTTGTTGGCCATTTACATTTCTATAACAATTGTTCTGGCAATTAATATGACAACTACCTAACAATGAATCTTACATTAACGAGGCATTTACTTATCTGTTAACCATTTTATTCACTGTGGAAAAAATCCAAGCAGTTAATGGACCCAAGACAACGTTGTAGCAATAACAGCAAAAACACAATACACAGTTGGTGGAAAATCGTGCCCATTCAATGGAAAAAATACTCCAAATTTAAAAGGAAAAACATGGTCAGTCCAGCAAGTCAGTTTATGAATTAAAAGGCTAAAAACGTGGGCAAATTCAACAACAGCTTAGTCAATTTTTAAATATCAACCATGGTCATTCCAGCAAGTCAGGTTATGAATTAAATGGATAAAAACGTGGGTGAATTCAACAACCACTCCACAAACATTTTGGAGCAAAACTGTGGGTGTTTTAAACAGCCACTCAGGCAAACCTTCTGGAGAAAAATCGTGGGCGTTTTAAACAGCCAATTGGGAAAAAGTTCTGGAGAAAAATCATGGGTAGTCAAGTCATGGTAACAGTAAGGAATGAAATCCGTGATAATCACTCGTGGTAGTAGAATTGGTGGTAAAAATATCTGGAATTAAAATCGTGGTAACAAAATCTTGTAACAGTAAACAATTAGAAACCATGTGACAGTACACGTCATGGGGATAAAACCTGTGGTAATAGTAAAGAAAATAATCCATGTGACATTCCAGGTCGTGGGAATAAAACCAGTGTAAAAAATCATGGAGATGTAACCATGGCAACAGTGTAGAATTAAAAATCCGTGACAGTAAAAAAAAACATGGGAATAAAATCTATGTAAAACCATGTGTTGGGGTCCCATCGACTGAATTACATATAAACCCAAAAGATGACCTGTCAAATTCGAACATGCATAAAGGAAAATCGTCATCAACATAGGATTTCTTAGAATACGGTTACAGGTTGAGGATTGTTTCTTTATCTATCAAAATTAGCAGTCCTGGAGTCCATCAAAAAAGAAATGGATCAGTCGCAGAATTCCAAGAAGAGCACCACCATCAATATACAACATAGGTTAAAATTTACCCACCAAAGCATAATTGTAGTCAAGAATATGAAAACAAAGAGAGTAATAAGAGAGCACAAGAAACCAAGGTTAAGCCCTAAAGGCACGGAGAACAAAACCAACGCAGAGATAAACTGTCAAGGACACAAGGAAATCATGCACATAGGTCTTTACTATATGGCGCAAGTCAAAAAAATCATCCAAGGGAAGCAATAGAGGTAGACGACTGACAGGAATGTCCTTCACTCATCATCCACGCACAAAAAAGCAGGGCGTTGAGATCCATAGGTCTATTAATGCCGAAGTGACAACCGTAGATTAGGCTCCTGGCCAACTTCTTAGGCATGGAATAATGAGCTAAGGACGAAGGCAAAATGGGCCGCACTCACTCACAATAAGAAAAAAACCACATGATGGTAAATACATGACGGGAATCAAAGGCCAAGGGAAATCAATCAATCAACCAGCTAAGGCTATGGGAAATTTCAGTCCTCAACTAGAATGCTAAGACTAACATATTCGTTACTTGATTAAGCATAAATAACTGTAAACATAATTCGTACTAACATTCTACCATGCAAAAATAAAAGAAGGTGTATCATTCCCCAATCGCTCACTCTGAGTTGATGTCCCACGCGCTCTGTGCAACTCCCGCTTTCCGACTGATGAGACTTCACCGGTACCTCCCAGACAACGTTAGGGGTAATCTTATTCCCCCTTAGCCACCCGAGCCACAAAGGGGCCACACACATTGTCCATATATTCGGCTAGATCCCAGCTCGCCTCACAAGGCCGAGCTACCACTCCTCACCGAGATGGGTATCCCAACTCCCATAAGCTAAGTTAGTCAAGTATATATTTCTACAGTGTAACGTTATGAAAACAAAAGAGATCCTTCATCCTTATCCTTCCTCCATTACATAGAGTTTCCAAGTCCTTTACCTTCCCAAAATCCCATTAAATTTAATGTTTAATAATTAAATCCTAAAAATCCTCCCCGTACAAGTGTCACCCATCCCCTTCATTCCTCCATAAATTAATTTCTTTAATTAATTAATTACCCATATTTCCCTCACCCACCTAGAGTTACTCCTAGAATCGCTCTTAGGTGTCTCCAAAATCCCTTACAGGTTTTAATGACTTTCCCCATTATTAATTTGCTAGTTTAGTTTAAAATTAGAAAGCTCTTAAATATTAGATACCTTACTAAGTTTGGCTTTCTTCTTTTTCCCTTGTGTTTCCCTTTTCTTTTTATGTTTCCCTCTTTTCCTAGTTTCCTAAATATTTTAGATTTCCCTCTTTCCTCTTTTCATTTAGAACTCAAATTAGCAGGTGCAGAAATTAACCCTTTTCTCTTTTTAATTAATAACTTTTAAATTATCATAAAATAATAAAACAATTATTTCCCTTTTTAAATTTTATCCTAACAGATTTTTATGAATCCATTAAATTGCTTACTCTACCACTAGCATAATTTAGATCTAGACCATAAATTTTTATGATAGATAGATAGATAGATAGATAGATAAAATTTTATCACTAGCATAATTTAGATCTAGACCTTAAATTTTTGTGCTAGGCAACATTTTAATAGGGAATGTGTTTTTAAAAATTCTTAACATGTTATTTGTCCTAAGGCCATATAGGTTCATTCATTTATCATCAACAACGTAATGTTCCCTTCAAGATGCACTAGGTGCTCCAAGGGTGCCACTCGCCTCAATCTGTTTCCCTTGCATGACGTGCCCTTTAGGACGCACTACGTGCTCCAAGGGTGCCACTCGCCTCTTTCCATTTTTCTTGTGCGATGTGCCCTTCAGGATGCACCATGTGCTCCAAGGGTGCCACTCGCCTCTTGACTGACTTGGTAGACATCAAAAACCCCTGGAGTCAATACTTCACGAGGTGAACTTGTGGGAGACTAAGGGCCTCTAAGGAATAAGGCCCCCGCCTTATTGCGCACCCCTTAGAATCATCATGAGCGACTGTCGCATTCTGCCCTCACAGCATCGTGGGTCGTCTCGAACTAGGTAAACGTTAACCTATAGTTCGATCCATGGCAGGAGTGCTAGTAGGCTTTGGCGGGTCTGCTGTCCACACCTCTCCCTCAACATCTCTGGTAGTTGTGCATGACCCCTCTACTCCACATGTGAGTCTGGTCGACAAGTTATCATCAGCCTGCATCATCAATGAATCATGTCATAAATATATCCATAATCATATCATCTAATCAGGTGCACTAATATCACAATCAAACAATCAGACCCCAATGGTACACTCCTTGACTTAATCTAGAGTCCAAGGGGTTCCATCGATGCCTCTGCATCCTCGAGGTCCAAAATCCTGCACACTCAGTAAAACCGATTCAATAACACGTGTCTATGTCAATGCAGTAAAACAACATATCACCAACCCATAATGCCTCATAATCAAAATTAATGTTTTAATAGCATAAATTTCGGATCACTTGTGAGCAAGTGTCCTCAAAGAATAAGTTCGCTCAATGCACAAGAGCGGGATGTTACATACACCCCCTCTTGGTCTAAACTTCATCCAAAATTTTCACGGTATAAATGCTGAAATAAAGCATATCACAGTATCATAAGCCTATCTATCAAACAAAAATGGAAACTGCTGGCGCATATCATATGCATCCTCCCAGGTCGTCGAGTGTGGACTATAGTTGTCCCACTGGACCTTGACCTGCTCTACCATTCGACGTCGTAGTTGTCAAATGTGGTGATCCAGGATGAAAATCAGCTCAGCCGTGAGCGCCCCCTCATCTGACACCTACAAGGAAATCATGTCAATAACATGTGTAGGATCACTAATATAATGTTTCAAAACAGATACGTGAAAAACATCATGCATACGCCTTAAGGAATCAGGCAAAGCTAGTTGATAGGCCACGGGCCCCTTTCTCTCCACAATCTCGAAGGGTCCCATGAACCTAGCAGATATTTTAGCTCCCTTTCCAAACTTGATCAAACTCTTATGCGGTTTAACCCGTAATAAGACTCAATCACCAACCTCGTAACTACGGTCGACACGATGCGCATCAGCATAAATCTTATGCCGATACTGCGCTTCTTTAATCCTTTGTCTTATGGTTTGCATTTTCTCTTCCATTTCTTGGATTGCTTCTAGTCCCACCAGGACCCTATCTTTGAGCCAATCCCAACTCAAAATAATTCGACATGGTCGCCCGTAAAGGAACTCGAAAGGTGTCATCTTAATGGTGCTTTGGTAACTATTTTTATAAGTGAATTCCACCAGTGGTAAGAATTCCTCCCAACTCTTTTGTTGGTCCATCACGCACATGCGCAACATGTCCTCCAAGGTTTGGTTCATTCGTTCAGTCTTCCTTTCAATCTCTGAGTGATACGGAGTACTGAAGTTAAGTTGGGTTCCCAAGGCCTCTTAGAAACTTGTTCGAAATCGTCCAATAAACATTGATCCTCGATCAGAGATCATCCTCTTAGGCATGCCATGCAGCCTCACAATCTCACTAATGAAAACTCTAGATATGTCGGGTGCCTGATAAATCATACGCACAAGAATAAAGTGAGCACTCTTTGTCAGAGTGTCTACTACTATGAAATTCAAATCGTGTCTCCTTGTTGTCAGTGGCAATCCAACAATAAAATCCATTGAAATAACCTCCCATTTTGATTCTGGAATAGTGTGTGTCTGTAGTAATCCTGTCGGATGTCTATGTTCAGCCTTCACTTGTTGACATTCTAGACATCGGGCCACATAGTTGACTATATCTGCCTTCATTCCCTTCCAGAAGAATAAGGGTTTAAGGTTTTCCCTCATCTTCGTGACTCCCGGGTGAGCCATGTAAACTGCTCTATGAGCCTCGCTTAGGATCAACATCCTCAAATCTTCATTCGGTAGTACGTAAATCCGATTTTTAAACCTCAACAAACCATCCCTATCAAATGAAAATCCTTCAAATCTTGGTACCATCATTGTGTTTTGTCTGATAAAACCCTCGACCTCTTTGTACCAGTCATCATCATGCTGTAAAGTTAAAATCTTTTCACATAGATTCCTCTGAAGAGGCAACATTGAAAGATGCGTGGTCTCTGACTCAATGCATCTGCCACTCGATTCACTATTTCTTTTATGTAAGTAATCTTAAATTTGTACTTGGTAAGCAATTCCGACCAACGTCATTGTCACGTGTTCAGGTCGCTTTGCGTAAAGATGTGTTGTATTCCACAGTGGTCCATTTTTAGTTTAAGCTTTCATCCGAAAAGGTAGTGTCTCCAAACCTTCAAATCATAACCGATGGATAACAACTCTAAGTTGTGCATTGTGTAGTTCTCCTAATGCCTTCTCAGTTTCCTAGAGATGTAAGTGATCACTCGTCCATTTTGCATCAAGACTCTACCTAAGCCTTCCTTGGATGCGTAAGTGCATACCAAGAAGTCTTTTTCCATGTTAGAGACCTTTAGTATCAGTGTTGTTTTCAACATCTCCTTGAGCCTCCGAAATGATTCCATGCATTTATTGGTCCAAACAAACTTCTTGTTCTTCTTCTGCAATTCTGTGATCGGATTTGCTATATTCAAAAATCCCTCGATGAACTGTCAATAGTATCCTGCTAAACCCATGACGCTATGAACTTCTGGGACATTCATCGGTGCAAGCCATTCCATAATAGCATTGACCTTTGTTGGATCCATGATGATGCCTTCACCGGAGATGACATGCCCTGAGTAGTGAATCTTCGATTGATAAAATGAGCATTTGGACAACTTCCCATACAATTTTTGCTCTTGCAAACACTGTAGTACCAAGCGCAAGTGCTCGTCATGCTCCTCTGTCTTCCAAGAGTAAATTAAAATATTGTCAATGAATACTTGGATGAACTTGTCCAAGTACTCATGGAACACCCCGTTCATCAAACTCATAAATACCCCTGGGGAGTTTATCAGTCGAAACGGTAAAAAAGTAAACTCGTAATGTCCAAAGCTCATCTTAAAGGAGGTGTTAGGGATGTCATCTTCCTTAATCTGTAACTGGTGGTATATTGATCGCAAGTTGATCTTTGAGAACACTGTTGCGCCCTTCATTTGATCAAACAGATCATCAATCCTCGGCAATGGATACTGATTCTTGATCATTGCCTTGTTAAACTGACAGTAGTCAATGCAGAGCCTCGATCACCCATCCTTATTTCATATGAAAATAACAGGCACACCCCATGGTGACACACTTGGACATATCAGTCCCAGGTCCAACAATTCCTTCAGTTTCATTCTCAACTCCTATAACTCTGGGGTTGACATCTGATAAGGCGTTCTAGCTATCGGTTTAGTTCTCAGTTTTAGGTCTATATTAAACTCCAATTCCCTCTCTGGCAACATCCCAGGTTACTCCTCCATAAATACATCTGCAAACTCTCTCACCACAGGAAGGTTTTCTAGACCTTCCACTACTCCCTTCTCGTTTAACGCAAGGATCACATAAAGTTTCCACCCCTTGCACATGCTCTTTTGTAGCTGCAAGGAATAGATGAACCTTAGGGAAACTCCCTGGTTCCATCCTACAATCACACATCTTTGTCCCTCATCATCGATCAAGCTCAACCGTTTCGTCTTACAGTCGAGTAACACATCATGTGATTCCAACCATTCCATACCAATCACGACATCATAAGATCCTAATATCATGACGTATGGGTTAGCCCTTGTGAAAAACTCTCCCAGGTTAAGGATACAGCCCGTAACCTTTCCTCCAACCTTTTGTTTATCTTCTGATGCCATCTCTATGAAGATAAACTCATCATGTTCGACTGCCTTTACCTTAATCCTTTTTAGTGCTGCACCAGAAATGAAACTCTCGATAGCACTGAGATCTATCAAAATACTAAGGGTCTGGTCAGTGACGGTACCTATCATCTCGAGCATAGTCGGATGATGCTCTGCCTGGCGGTTATTCAACGCTGCATAAATCCAATGGGTCTTACCAAATCTCCCACGGTAGTGGGTCCGACTGATCCAGATTCTCTAGTCCTCTCCACAGGGTAGTCACGCTGGTAGTGTGGCTCCCCACACGTCCAACACCCCTTCTTTATCCCAGTAGTCCTGGTACTTGAAGTAGAAGACGATGGCCCATCGACCTAGAATCTTAGTATGTTCTGTTGAACATGCCTAAACTATTTTTGTTGCGGTCGACGTTGTTGTTGTTGATTTGGTCCCCGATAAGGTGTTTGTTGCTGAGGCATCGCTCACCAAGGTGTAGTGAAAGTGGATCCCCTATGGAATCCATGATATCCCGACGCATGTCTAGCTGGTGTTTTATGTTTCTATGCACCAGATGACACCTGCCCTGCTAGTCTCGCTGGAGTCTTGCTCTGACCCCCACTGATAAACTCCTCCTCCACTATGAGGGTCTTCTGGATGACATCATGCAAGGTTTGAGGTATCAGAATCCTAACCTTTACATGTAAGCTTCCATTAAGGCCGAACACGAACCTGTTTCCCTTAAGTTTCTCCATGTTAAGATGTGGACCATACTGGAGAAGCTACATAAAATGGGCCTCGTACTCGGGCACCATATAGTCGCCTTGTTGTAAGGCATTGAAATCATTGAGCTGACGCTCAATGAATTCCTCTAATAGGTACCTCTCTCAGAACCGTTCCTCAAACAATTCCCATGACACGTCTTCGATGGCCATGTTCAGCTATGGAAGGAGCGTCTTCCACCATAGAAGAGTGCTCTCCTTTAGTTGAATGGCCGCCATGTGGACCTTCATGTTGGAGGTATATTCGTGAAGTACCAAGCACATCACCATATTCTCCAACCATGCCTTGGTTATAAAATCATCCGTAGCACCAAAGAACTCAATAAATTTGACCTTCTTGAGTTCACAGTGAATGCTACCAGTACCGACTGGAGCGCACGGTGGACCCTCAGGGGGTGTCGACGCCCTAGCCTCCTCTCTGTCCAAATGACTGATTAGTGCCTCATACATGCACTGAAAATATCTCATCATTCCAACCACATCACCTACTGCTATCTTCTCCTACCCAACAACTTGTTTGTCTCCCTGGGGGTTAGACACCTCAGGCATGGATGCTACTAGAGGCGTCGCGCCTCCTCCCCTAGCACCCCGTCGTCTGCCTCTGCGGCGTCCTTGAACCATAATTACCTGCATGAATACAAATCAACTAAATTAGCAACATTATAATCAAATACCCACTCAACGAAAGTCGTAGTGATCCCGGGTCGTGGGTTGAACCCACTCTAATACCATATGTAATGACCCCATTGTTACGACAACAAGCGAAGCAATTTTTTTTTGTTTTGTTTTTTTTCAAGAGTTAAGAGGCAAGAAGGCGATGATGACAACACTTTAACCACACCACTGATGACGAATGCAAGCACCCAGTCCAGAAAAAAGGTTACTATGATACCACACACAGGCATAAAGACAACTATCAAACATGCGCAGAAAAACAAGGAGGATGACTACCCGCCCGATGCAACATGACCATGCCTACAAGCTAAGGGAAAAAATCCCCATCCCAACATCACGACCTAGATGAACAAGGACTAGAACCCTTAGGCGCGTGGACCTAACGGCTGAAGGCATTCGGCCCTTGCAACAAGAGAAACATGCATTCTCGACAACACTCACACAAAAGCACCTACTCTGGCCAAGATCCTATTTGTCGCTATCCCCCAGAGTGTGCCATGATCCCCTCATCAGGAATCATGTCATTCCCAGGGTATAGATGCATCAATAACCTCGACGCAATGCATCCTATCTAGACCAAGGAATCTAGATAAAACTGACATGCTAGAAACTGAATACTGAGAGGAAAACCACACCCATACCCCAACAACAGGTCGACGAAGCACCAGAGGATGAAGACCAGGGATGAAGCAAGCCAATATCTGACATCGTCCATGACCCAACCAATCACCCAGTCTAAACTTGTCAATGTTTACAATCTATTTTAACAAGGGTTCCATTCTTAACAGGCACACCAATTGCAATTAGTCATTAATGCAACCGCTAATTTAACGTTAATACAATCCATCTAACAAGTCTAAGTAATCATTACTAGTACCATAATTATAAATACAACTAACCTCAATTATAAGAAAGTCTAAAATTGGCAATCTAGTCCATACTCACCAATCTAATTTTAATCATTATTACAACCTAAATGGACCATTCTATAATAATCCAAATCTCCATCTCAGCATGGTCCATTAATATAGAAATAACAAGGCAATTATATGACCATTAACATAACATTTGATATATCAATAACAAGTTAGTTTACACAACTATTGTCATAACAAGTAATATAGCAACAACAAGGCATTTAACGTGTTAGTTAACATGCAATTGATATATCAGTAACAAGGCAATTCATATGACTGTTAACACAACAACTAATAGTGCATTAACAAGGTAGTTTACCTGATTTTTTTCATAACAAGTAATATAGAAATAACCAGGCATTTAAGGTGTTAGTTAACATTTATCTCGTTGTGGAATTTAACCAAAAGAATGAATCTGTTGGCCATTTCCATTGCTATAACAAGTGTTCTCCCAATTAATATGACAATCACCTAATAATAAATCTTAAATTAACAAGGCATTTACCTATCTGTTAACCATTTTCTTCACTGCGGAAAAAATCCAGGTAGTTAATGGACCCAAGACAACGCTGTAACAATAACAAAAAAAACACAATACACAGTTGGTGGCAAATCATGCCCATTTAATGACAAAAATACTCCAAATTTAAAAGGAAAAACGTGGTCAGTCCAACAAGTCAATTTATGAATTAAATGGCTAAAAACATGGGAAAATTCAACAACAACTTAGTCAATTTGTAAATATCAACTGTGGTCATTCCAACAAGTTAGGTTATGAATTAAATAGCAAAAACCTGGGCGAATTCAACAACCACTCCACAAATGTTCTGGAGAAAAATCGTGGGCATTTTAAACAACCACTCAGGCAAACGTTCTAGAGCAATATCATGGGAGTTTTAAACAACCACTCAGGCAAACGTTCTGGAGAAAAATCATGGGCAGTCAAGTCATGGTAACAGTAAGGAATGAAATCCATGACAGTCACTCGTGGTAGTAGAATCGGTGGTAAAAATCTCTAGAATTAAAATCGTGATAACAAAATATGGTAATAGTAAAAAATTAGAATCCATGTGACAGTCCAAGTCATGGGGATAAAAACTATGGTAAAAGTAAAGAAAAGAATCCATGTGATAGTCTAGGTTGTGGGAATAAAACTGGTGTAAAAAAATCGTGCAGATGTAACCGTGGAAACAGTGTAGAATTAAAAATCCATGATAGTCAAAAAAAAGTGCGAACAAAATCTGTGTAAAACCATGTGTGGGGGTCCCATTGGCTGAATTCCATCTAAACCCAAAATTTGACCTGTCAAATTCGATCATGCGTAAATGGAAATCGCCGTCAACACAGGATTGCTTAAGATATGGTTACAGGTTGAGGATTGTTTCTTTATCTATCAAAGTTAGCAGTCCCAGAGTCCATAAAAATAGAAATGGATTGGTCGCAGAAGTCCAAGAAGAGCACCACCATCAATATACAACACAGGGTAAAATTTACCCAACAAAGCATAAACAGAGTCAAGAATATGAAAACACAGAGAGCAGTAAGAGAGCGCAAGGAACCAAGTTTAATCCCTTAAGGCGCAGAGAACAAAACCAACGCAGAGATAAACCAACAAGGACGCAAGGAAATCATGCGCAGAGGTCTTTTCTAGATGGCGCATGTCAAAACAATCAGCCAAGGGAAACAACAGAGGTAGACGGCTAACAAGAATGTCCTTCACTCATCATCCACGGACAAAAAAGTAGGGCATTGAGATCCATAGGTTTATTAAACCCAAATAGATGACTGCAGATCAGGTTGTTGGCCGACTACTCAGGCGCAGACTGATGAGCTAAGGACGAAGGCAAAATGGACCGCAATCACTCACAATAAAAAAAACCACAGGACGATCAAGACATGTCCGGAATCAAAGGCCAAGGGAAATCAATCAATCAACCAGCTAAGGCTATAGGAAATTTCAGTCCTCAACTAGAACACTAAGACTAACATATTATTTACTTGATTAAGCATACATAACTGTAAACATAATTCATACTAACATTCTACCACAAAAAAATAAAAGAAGGTGTATCGTTCCCCAATCGTTCGCTCTGAGTTGATGTCTCGCGTGCTCCGTGCAACTCTTGCTTGCCGACCGATGAGACTTCATCGGTACCTCCTAGCCAATGCTAGGGGTACTCTTCTTCCCCCTTATCCCCCCGAGCCGCAAAGGGGCCACGCACACTATCCAGAGATTCAGCTAGCTCCCAGCTCGCCTTTCAAGCAAGGATGATTTTAAGGATGGAAATTCATTTTTAAATGTAGAATCTTGGCGAATCTTACTAATCCTTCATATGCCAAATATAAATGTTTGGCGATATTTTTGTAAAAATGTTCAAATTTATAAGTATTTTATATAGTTTTTATAAACTTTTGGTGATTTGTAAGGTAAAATAATTTTATGCTATAGAATTTGGGCGAATCATTTTTAAAATAGCGAATCGCATTTTTGGAAAAACCATGGAAAATTACCCCATGAGCAAAATTTAGCGCCTAAAGTCATCCCTGCTCGCAAGTTCGAGCTAGCACTCCTCAACGAGCTGGGTATACCAACTCCCATAAGCTAGGTTAGTCGAGTATAGATTTCTACAATGTAACGTTACGCAAACAAAAGAGATCCTTCATCCTTCTCCTCCCTCCATTATACAGAGTTTCCAAGTCCTTTACCTTCCCAAAATCCCATTTAATTTAATGTTTAATAATTAAATCCTAAAAATCCTCCCCATACAAGTGTCACCCATCCCCTTCATTTCTCCATAAATTAACTTCTTTAATTAATTAATTACCCCTATTTCCCTCACCCAACTAGAGTCACCCCTAGAATCGATCCTAGGTGTCTCCAAAATCCCTTACAGGTTTTGATGACTTTCCCCATTATTAATTTGCTAGTTCAATTTAAAATTAGAAAGCTCTTAAATACTAGATACCTTACTAAG
The DNA here is from genome assembly GCA_032191745.1 of Picea mariana. Lineage (NCBI taxonomy): Eukaryota > Viridiplantae > Streptophyta > Pinopsida > Pinales > Pinaceae > Picea > Picea mariana. Next base: position 9,175 of record JASDQU010684075.1, on the reverse strand, counting down.
TTTGACTTTCTTCTTTTTCCCTTGTGTTTCCCTTTTCTTTTTATGTTTCCCTCTTTTCCTAGTTTCCTAAATATTTTAGATTTCCCTCTTTCCCCTTTTCATTTAGAACGCAAATTGGCAGGTGTAGAAATTAACCCTTTTCCCCTTTTAATTAATAAATTTTAAATTATCATAAAATAATAAAACAATTATTTCCCTTTTTAAATTTCATCCTAATAGATTTTTATGAATCAATTAAATTTCTTACTCCCTTCTTGTTACAAAATTTAAGGAAGATTATTAATATATATATATATATATNCTTAAATTTTCGTGTTGGACAACATTTTATTAGGGAATTTGTTTTTAAAAATTCTTAACATGTTATTCATCCTAAGGCCATCTAGATTCATTCATTTATCATCAACAACGCAACGTGCCCTTCAGGCCGCACTAGGTGCTCCAAGGGTGCCACTCATATAGTCATACAAGTGGAAAACAAAAACAATCCAACAGTGGAACAGTCATACAGGTGGACAACAACAACACAAAGTTTTGATTCCAGGAGGAGAAGGAGATTCAGTGAACACACCTACAATTGAAAATTTTCAGACAACAAGATGGAAGCTATAATTAGATAAATATTACAATAAAATTATTAGAAAGACTCATGAACATGAGTGTTGTGTGAATGTTTAAGGGATTGGGTCTAAGGCCTATAGAGGATGATATTAAAAAATAATACTCGATAAAATTGTATAAAGTGACCATGGATAGTTGATCACTAAGAGGATCAACGATCCAAATTCGCACCAAGCAATCACAAGAAGGACCGAGCACTTATGACTATCAGATCGAATTTTTATTGCACAAGATCGATATTGAGTATTGATCGTTGAACATTTATAGACCAAAAATCAATGTTGAACCCACAAATTGAAAGTGCTCGGAGGATAACACATGGACACATGGAAAATGGAGAGTGAACGAAGAGCTCTTAATAATGGTTTTGAAACTCTTTCCTCCCTATGAAACTAAGATTAATACAACTTTAGAAAGGTTTTAAACCACCTTTGACTAGTATGAGGATTTCCACAACAAGTCACATGGAAGGAGATGGGTTAGTCCCAAAGAAATTCAGAGCAAGGGATTTATACAAGAGTTAGCCCCAGATCAATTTTTGTGAAAATAAAGAAAGAAATGTGTGTAAATTTTAATGTTGGTCTTGAAGTGTAAAGGATTGACATAATCCCGTGGGTGTTGATTCATAATCCTTGATAAGAATTGTTGTGATGAAAGAGTATTGAGCTATGTTTGGACGGATTATGGGCATATATTAAAGGTTTTTGAACAACCAAGGGCTTGAAGCTCTTAGCATAGGATTGGATCTCTCCTACTAGGTGAAGTATGACGAAGAAGGTCATCATATTCCACCTTTCTCAAAACAAGTATCATTATATGGATTCAAATGTATCCCTTTTATCACACTGATAATATTTTGTTAACATTGCATAAAAATCGATATAACTCACATTACATATAACTTTCTCATTTAATTAAAAACGAAAAGTAATAAAGAGAAAAATTGTTTGAATTGAGTCTTAAATGTTAACTTCTGTAGCACATGTTTAGAAACCATTTATTTTCACAATGAAACATTATAAACTATTGTGTAAAATCAATAATCATGAATTATGTGCCAATAAGAGTGGTCTTACAATCTTTTGTGGAGATTTTCTTAGGGAGTAGCTTCATTACCTATATTAATAATATTATTACTCATTGTGCTATTGTATATTATCATTGGGTAGGTCCCCATGATTTGATTTGGTAAGTCCCAAAGATTTGGCCACAATTGAATGGAGGATAAATGCATTTTAACTGCAAGACTTTATGGTAACGGAATGAAGAAACCTAAACCACTATCAAATTCTAAAAAAAGTAAAA
>JASDQU010684074.1:73209-86994 GCA_032191745.1 Picea mariana | reverse complement strand
ATAAAGGTCAATATTAATAAGACCTTTCAATAAAATAGAATAAGGCGGATGTAAGAAGACCTAATAGAAGCTTCCACTTCTAGAAGGATCTTCCTCTAGATGCTTCTCTTAATAGACATATTTAGTATAAATAAGGGTCGAGGGTATGAAAAACCCTAGCCTGGATATTATTGTAACAGAGCACTGCTCTACTGGAGGTTGCCCCCTCAAAGAGGCCTGTGAACATTGCTATCTGATTCAAAGTGTTGTTTCTGTTGCTATTTCGTATATCATTTCTGTGTATTGTAAAGATTATGCTGGATATTCTACTGTTATTCTGTCATTTCTATCATTTCATTTATGTTCTGCATATTTTATATATCTGGTATCTTGCATTTTCCCAGTTACTCGTTGATGCAGGAATCAAAAAAATTTGTGAGCCTCGTTCCCTGATTATATACCCACCTTCAACCACTAGGAGAACATTCTTACAAAGAGTGGTAAGCTCTTCGACCCAGATGTAATTATTTTCATAGAAATAGTGAAAAAATGTACAATAGTGATAGAAAGTTGATTGTATGTCGAGTCTGTTACTACATCCAAAGGTTTCTCAACAAACTTTGACATAGAATCTGACTTTATTTCAATTTTGTTACTACACCCAAAATTCCCTCAACGAACTTTGAGATAGAAAGTTATGTAATTTTAGGATGTTGATTCAACCACCCATATAGTTTCCCACCTTCGCGAGGATCCAAATTTATAATTTCCTTTTGAGTATATTTGGGCATGGAGTAATATTTGGTGTCACTTCTGAATATTCTAGACCATTTTGTAAGCCACGATATGTGTGAATCCTCTGACGAAAGACAAATTCTGGTGTGGTCTGCAGCATTTGATACACTTTCCAAATTCGTGTTGTTGGAAGAAGCTATATACTTCAACAAAGGAGAATTTTGTAGGTGACTTGAAAGTCCCTTCAAATTTCTATCAATAAAACAAAGAAGTTCAACATACAAATCTTCAGGCAGGCCTTTCAACCAACCAAAGGATCTAATACAGGGAGAATTTTGATCATAAGATACTTATATTTTTTTGTCTGCATTTTAGTTGGCTAACATAATTTTTTTCCCTCAAAGATGACGTCACATAAAACCACTCCCTTGTATTTCAATTGGGCCTGAATAACATCTCTAAGTTGTCTTAGATGTGGATGACCATGGACATTACAAGGAAGGCACCTTAAAAACCAAGTTTTCGATGATAGAGGGAAATGGGAATAAGTATTTAAAATGAATGATGGAGGATGATAATATAATCTCATGTAAATCTTGGTTTAATGTGTTTTAATGGGAGATGTCCTCGACCTTTTCACCTATTAATTCCAATCTTTTTGAATATGTGTGGTGAGTTGTCACTAATAAAGGCATGATTAATGTGCATTAGGAAGGGCGCGAAGATGACGGGGATGTACGGGAGTGAAAAATGATTTGAAATTTTTGTGAACCTGGGAGCCTGGGACCCCATGAATCTGTGACAACAGGAGCTGAAGGATCGACTAAGTATGAAAAGGCGGGGAAAAATGCCTTAAAAAAACTAAAAAAAAAACAATTTTTTCGAGTTCAAGATCCACAAAAAAAAATCAGATCCCATAATATTGATCTCTGCCAATTCGATATCAGGCGACTGGGGTGCATCTGGGGTGCCTGTGAGAAAAGATAATTCTTTGATGAAGATTTGTTTGTACTGCAACATGTGACAACAAGTGTGTCCTGATGGTATTTAAAATGAACACTGGTGGATGATAATATAATCTCTCGTAGATCTTGGTTTAATTCATTTTAATGGGATATGTCCTTGACATTTTTGGTTATTAATGCCAATATTTTTGAACCTTTGTGGTGAGTTGTCACTAATAAAACATGTAATTAATTTGCATTGGTAAGTGTATGAAGGTGTCGGGGATGGACGAGACCGATAAATGATTTCAAACTTTTCTGAACCCGAGAGTCCACGAACCCATGAATCTACAAAAACAAGAGGTGAAGAATAGACTAAGTATGGAAAGGCGGGGTGGTCAGACGGACCCAGAACCAGACAGACTCATCGTAGGTAGAGTGAAGCTTACTAGTTTGAGGAGTATGGGGTCAAATTGTATATCATGGAATTTTTGGGTGCAAGATGTATATCAGAGAACAAGGGTCATGAGAGTTTGGTAGCGGCAATCTGGTAAATCACGAACATAAACATTAACTATGGGAAAAACATTCTCAGCTATGGAATATACCTGGAGCTCGACAAACTCATGTTCAATTTTAAAGAGAATGTGTTTATATTTATTCCAATACTATTCATATTATTTTATTTTAATAGTATTTTTATGGCCCAAATGTAAACCATGTTCCAATTTGAAGAGTGTTTTCGGCTCGCAAATTTTTCTCAAATGCATAGGCGACAGAGAAAATATATGAGTTAACATTTTTATATGCAAGCATGTTCTCAAATATCACAAGCTGTAATATATGCACAATACTAAAGAGGGACATGATGTCAACACCTTTGTAGATGAGAGTGGGCTAGCACAATATTTCATTCTTACTATGATGATCCCTTAAAAAAACTAAAATAACCAACATTTTTTTGCCAATTTAAGATCGACACAAAAAATTTATCAGATCCCATAATATTCTCCCATTAATGCATTTTAATGGGATATGTCCTCGATCTTTCTGCTTATTAATGGAAATCTTTTTGAACCTATGTGGTGATTTTTCACTAGTAAAATCATAATTAATGTGCATTGGGAAGGGGCAAAGGTGGCGAGGATGGAGGGGAGCAAAAAATTCTTTCAAACTTTTGTGAACCTAGGAGTCTGTGAACCCGTGAAACTTTGAAGAATCGAATAAGTATGGAAAGGAGGGGAGGTCAGACAGATTCATCGTAGGTAGAGTGAGGCTTGAGATTTCGAGGAGTCCGAGGTCAAATTATAGATTACCAAAGTTTTTGGTGAAATATGTATACCCCAAACACGGGGCATGAGAGTTCAATAGCACCTACCTAGGAACCTATGGCCATAAAATTGGCCAAGTATGGAAACGAACGGCGGTCGGTCAGACTCATGATGTTAAGATATATATGGAGATGAGGATTTGTTAGTCCTCCACTCCATGAACCCATGATCATATAAATGGGACTAAGTATAGAACCATAAACGAATAATAGAGGGGAAGAAGAAAAGGGAAAAATGGGTAAGTATAGAAGAGGAAAAAGAAAGGGAGAAAATAACTTTATCCCTCACACAACAACACTTAGTATAATAATTATCAAGCCATAGAAACACATTAACTATGGGAAAAACATTCTCATCTATGAAATATAGTTGGAGCTTGACAAACTCTGGTTCAAGTTCAAAGAGATGTTGTTTATATTTATTTCAACATTTTTCATATTATTTATTTTAATAGTATTTTTGGTGGCCCAAATGTAAACCATGTTCCAATTTGTGTTTCTCAGGTGGAGATGTGTTTATGAAGAGATATTTCCTTGAACCACAGTTTAGGGGCAAGGAAAATGCAATGTGGATTGCTTGTTGAGAAGAGATTTGTTGAAGATTAAGCAATGTATCTCCAAGTGCATGTATCATTTTCATAGCATCAATATGACTTCTTTCATGTTCTTTGTGTATTCTTATGAATGCACTTGTCATAGATTTGTCAACCTTTGTCATGTAAAAGGTACAATATGATGTTGTAGCATATGTATTGAGGACATACTATGCGTCTTTATTTTCATTCCACATAATTGGTTGGTCCTTGGAGAAACTATTGTTCCAAATATGTGAAAGTTTTCGTTTAAGGAAAACTATTGGTTCTTTAAGTGTAGATTGTATGGCTTGGATGTACTCATATTCTGTTGGATTTATCTCTGCCAAGAAGTCTTGGAAGCTTATTAAGTCATCAAAATCTCCTTGTTCTATAAATGCGAACAAAGATTTAGATTTCTCAATGAGAACATTGTCCTCTAAACTAATTGGCTCTATGATCCTTGTTGTTCTCATTGACGACACAGGGAAATTGTATCTGAAATGTGAATTTTTTCATTTTTTACATCTTCTTGTATGACAATGTCTATGAACTTTGGAAAGTTATGGATCCAAATGATCTGTGTTGCATGTCATGTATTTTCCAGAAACTGCTCAATCTGTGAGTTTTTGTAATTTCATAGAACGATGCACCCTCTATCCGGAACAATGTGTGGTCATGCTCACTTGTTCTATTCTAGAATTCGGTCAAAAAATAGTATTCTGATAGTAGTCACAAAACAATGCCTGGTAAATTGACTCACTGGTTTGTTGTTTGTTGTTTTCTCTTGTTTGATTCAACTTTGCAAGGTTGAATACTTGCATCCGCAATTGGACCTGTTGTTGCAGTTTGCACGGTTGTAATTATACATCCACGAATGGAATTGTGTTTCTGGCGTTCCCCATTGATGGGTAAGTTTCAGTTCCAGGGTTGCACTCCTATTTTTTTTTTGTTGTTTGCTATTTCCAGTTTGCAGGTGAGAAATTTCAACACTAGGAATGCCTGAGTCAAAATCCTCTTGCATAAAATCTTTGTATGTGACTGTTGCGACCAAAGAAACACAAGTGTAATTATTCCTTGGTATTGTTCTTGAATGTCAATGTTCGACACAGAACCCACCTCTATCGCAGTCCTAGTGACATATAAAAAAGGAATTTAAATTTTCTCCTCATATTTTTTGTTCCTGAAAACCATACGTTTGGTGCATTTTTTTTTTCAGGTTGTTCCTCATATTTTTTTTTCATTCCTATTTTCCAATGAGCTATGGTTTGATGTCCAGGACATGGAAGTGGGAATATGTGATTGGAAGGGAACAATTTGAAAAAAAATGCACCAAACGTATGGTTTTCAGAAACATAAAATATGAGGAGAACATTTGATTTCCTTTTTTATATCTCACTATGGCTACAACAGAGATGGGTTTTTTTCGAGCATTGAAATTCAAAGGGAAACAAGAAGTTTTGAAAGGTAAAAACATGAAAAAAATGCACCAAACATATGGTTTTTAGGAACAAAAAATACGAGGAGAAAATTTGATTTCCTTTTTTATATGTCACTATGGCTACGACAGAGGTGGGTTTTGTGTTGAACAATGATGTTCAAGAACAATACCAAGACAACATTACACTCATGTTTCTCTGGTCGTAGTAGTCACATACGAAGATGTTCTGCAAGAGGGTTTTGACTCAAGCATTCCCAGTATTGAAAATTATTACTTGCAAACTGGAAATAGCAAACAACAACCAACAAATAGGAACACAACCATGGCATTGAGAATTACCCGTGAATGGGGAACGATAGAAGCGCAGTTACAATTGCGGATGTAGAATCCCTACCGTGAAAACTACAACAAGAGGTCCAATTGCGGATGTAGGATCCCATCCTTACAAATTTGAAGAAAACAACAGAAAAAAACAAACAACAAACCAATGAACAAGCTTCAAGAGGTCCAATTATAGTTGCAGCTGCAAGAAATCAACTTTGTAATGTTGAATCAAACAAGAATAAGAAACATCTAGCGAACCAATGAGAAAGCATTAACCAATGAACCGATAATGTTGGTGAAGAACAAAGGAATTGCTTGGGAGATCTACTACGCTTCCTCCTAGAAAGACTACCAGAAAATAGATTCATTGAGATTAAAGGTAAGGATATTCTAGCGAAGGGATAACCTTCTATTTCTTCCCCAAAGAAAACCTGAGCATAGCGAAATGAAGGAAAGGTGAGGCAAGCAAGGTCATCACCTATATTTCTTCCCCTCAAATGTTTCACAAATTCACTATAGATAGGATTGTATCAAACAATCGAAGGAAAATCTATTGTAACATGCCTGTTAAGTAAACATTTAAGGCTGCGAGGCCTGTTAGGTAAACATTTAAGGCTATGAGGATCATCCAAGGGCCTCCCACTGTATAAACATTTAAGAAATTTGCATTTTGCACGGGTGGGATTCTTCATCTGCAATTGGAACTTCGCTTCTATCGTTCCCCATTCATGACTAAGTTTCAGTGCCATGGTTGCATCTTTATTCGTTGTTTTCTTTTTCCAGTTTTCAAGTAAGAATTTTCAGTACTCGGAATTCCTAAGTCAAAACCCTCTTGCAAAACATCTTTGTATGTGACTACTACAACCAGAGAAACAAGAATGTAACGTTGTCTTGGTGTTGTTATTGAACGTCAGTGTTCGACACAGAACCCACCTCTATCGTAGCCATAGTGACATATAAAAAAGGAAATCAGATTTTCTCCTCATATTTTATGTTCCTAAAAACCATGCATTTGGTGCATTTTTTTCAAACTATTTCTCATATTTTTTTTTCATTGCTATTTTCCAACGAGCTATGGTTTGATGTCCAAGACATGGAAGTGGGCACATGTGATTGGAAGGGAACAACCTGAAAAAAATGCACCAAAACGTATGCTTTTCAGGAACAAAAAATATGAGGAGAACATTTAGTTTCCTTTTTAATATGTCACTATGGCTGCAACAGAGGTGGATTTTGTGTCCATCATTGACATTCAAAGGGGAACAAGATGCTTTGGAATGGAACAACCTGAAAAGAATGCACCAAATGTATGGTTTTCAAGAACAGAAAAAATGAGGAGAAAATTTGATTTCCTTTTTTATATGTCACAGAGGTGGGTTCTATGTCGAACATTGACATTGAAGAACAATACCAAGAAAACACTAGACTCCTATTTCTCTGGTCTTAGTAGTCACATACACAAATGTTCAGCAAGAGGATTTTGACTCAAGCATTCCCAATATTGAAATTTTTTCCTTGCAAACTAGAAATAGAAGACGACAAACAACGAATAGGAACAAAAACATGGCACTGAAACCTACCTTTGAATGGGGAATGACAGAATCACATTTCCAATCACGGATGCAGAATCCCAACTGTGCAAACTGCAACAATAGGTCCAACTGCGGACGCAGGACCTCAACCTTGCAAAGTTGAAGCAAACAAGAGAAAGTAGCAAAGAACAAAGGAGTGAACAAGCACCAAGAGTTCCAAATGTAGCTGCAGGACCTCAAATTTGCAAATTTGAATAAAAGGGACTAATAAGTAGCATCCAACGAACCAACGATAAAGAATCAACCAATGAATCAGTAATGTCGGTGAAGAACAATATTGCACATATTCACTACAGACAACATTATATAAAAAAAATCGGAGGAAAATGTATTGTAACACGCCTGATAAGTAAACATTTAAGCTTGTGAGGCCTATTAGGTAAACATTTAAGGCTTTCATGACTGTCCAAGGGCCTTGCGCAATGTAAAAATTTAAGAAATAATGTAGTGTGGCAGGCATGTTTACGTACGTAATAATAAAAATGCCTCTGTAAGTACTTTATAATAACAATAAATAATAATAATAATAATAATAATAATAGTTCGAACAATAGAGACTATGCAAAAAAAATTAGTCAAAGGACAAACTAATATGAAGTCAACTAATAAAAAACTGACTCTCGATGTTCAAAACTTTGGATATCTAAACATTTAAATAAAAATAGTAAAAATTCAAAAAGACCATAGATGATCAAAAACTTTGGATATGCTAACATATAAAACATTGGGAATAGCGAAGATGGAAATAAGGCCTCGAATCTATTATCCAATGAGATCATGACATATATGGTTTTTTTTATTATATAAAAAATAATCTTTTTAGTTCTCTATCTTGAACAATAGAGATTATGCAAAAAAATTAGTCAAACGACAAACTAATATGAATTCAACGAATTATCGATCGTTATAGTCCCTCTATGCCTTTGACATGGACTAACAATGATTAGGGTTTTCCATTAAAGTTACATAAGAATTTATTACTTTTTGAAGCAAGTACACATTCTCATTATCAAGAGACTAAGTGCCTTAGTAGGAATCTATTAATGTTAAAAAAAATTATGTAGGGGGGTTTCTTCTCTCATAGTGTACCTAATAAATATGATGACTATGTTATGAAGCTAAATATGTCCTGGGGAAATGAAAATCATTTAACAAAAAAGGATTTTTGGAGATTAAGAGTGATCATGATTTCTACCTATATATGCTCAATTGAAACCTTTGATGTTAATATCCATGAGGAGGATGCATATAAAATTATACATAAGGCTTTGAAAAGTACACAAAATTTGAACTCAAGTAATCATTTGTGATTATTGCTAGAGAGATCCCTACATTGGAAGCATTGTTATTGATATCAGTCCTTGCGAGCATAGTCGCTTAATTTCAATGTAAAGAAAACACTCCCTAGTATTTTGCATGATTTATTGTGTTCCTTTTTGTCTCTTTATCACTTTTCTATAGTACTAATCCTTTATTTTTGAAGTAATTTTCACTTGGTGTTAGTTTCTTTTTTATCCATCTACAAGGTGTGGTTTTCTAGTTTGTCTTCTCATATAATTATAGGGTTTCATTTCCATTTATCTTAGACCTTTATTACTATGCACTTTCCCTATGGGGACACAACATATTGGCTTCATTCTCTACCTACAAACGTGTCTAATAATTAATCTTTTAATATTTATTGCATTGGTCTCTTCACATGGTCAATTTGTTGTTTGTTTAAGGTTGTAGAGTGGAAATTTTTTATATTATCTCCATTCTTTACTTTGGTACTACCTCATATGTGCACTCAATCTTATGCTAATAATAGAGAACTTTCCTCTTGTACATGAGGTGGGGTATGACTGGGGTATTTGTGTCTAATCTCTTATTACACTATCCTTTTCATAAAAGAATTGGTTGTGATAGAATTTTGTATTTTGTCTCTCCTCCCAAGTATTGAAATTTCCTAGAGTGTCCTTTCCTAAATTGTTTGTTGTATAAATTCCAAAAAAATCTTGATACATGGATTTATGGTTCTCTAAAGCATTGATACTTCTAGATAAAAAAAAGGGTATTATATATTTGGTTTAGGTCTATATCCAATTGTTTGTTTTTTTTAATATTGTGGTGATACATTTCAATTTCCCCTACCAACGGATGAATCCAACCAATACAAAATTGGAGGAATCTCAACACTTATCACCCTTTCATCACACATTTTGGGTGTCTTAGGTAGATGATTCTTAGGATGTTATTTCTCCATATTTTTTCTAAGATGTTTTACATGTTGATAGTAATGCTCACAAACTACTTATCAATAAGTACCTCAGTTGATTCTTTGAATATATAAAACCCTAACTCGTCTGTATAAACCAACATATTATCCAAATTCAAATATATCTCTCATTCCTTAAACTCCAAGAACTTGTGATTAATAATATGATTGAAAAGATTTCCATGGTTTATGACATTCTCAAGAACCAAAGCCTATTATTATAGCTAAGTATACATACTCCCATAGCATGACTAGTAGGAGACACTGGAACATATCCTCTAACAATAGGAGTAACATTCCAAGTTAATATATAAATATTATCCTATAGTAGTTATTTTCCTTTCCTCAAAGGGTGGACAAGTTGGAGATATTAACATCTGCATGTGCATATATACTCCAATATTTATGCATGAATGTCGCACCCACACCCCATGCATCCTATAGATGTGGATATTTCAGAATATTTTTTTTCTTTTAAAGGGGAATAGAACTTATATTACTCACTAAATTTTATATATTTAGTTCAATTTTTTTTATAAAGCACATTGTTTTCTCTTGATCTAAATAGTGTACATTACTAAGTATCCAACCTAGACAATGCACATGTTAGGTTGAACCCTTGTATAGAAATGAGGAGTCTATTCTCATTATTGTATATTTTAACCTTGTACAATTAATTACTTCAAATGGATTCCTAATAAAAATAGAAAAGATACAATGACACACACACAAACACATTACACAAATATTTTACCTTGGAAACCCAAACTAAGAAAACCAATAGCCTATGTAGAGCAACACCTCTAATTATTATTCATTATTCATATTCATTACTTACAATACAATATATATATGATCTCGTGGCATCCAAAACCCCTAATCCATTGACCTGAATTAGTTTTAACCATAATTCATTAAGCAGAATTAGAATACCATGGACAAAAAAACATGTGCTAAAAACCACTCAAAACGAACTCAAAAAACCACCAAATTTGTTTTTCAAGGAATTTCCCCCCCTGTGACCCCCCGTGCACCTGATGCAACACAATGTGTGAGGTTGGTCATGAAAATAATATAACACATACCCAATATTCTCCCACTTGTTGTTTTCTTTTCATACATGGGATCACAAGACTACATAGTCAACAATCCAGGGCATAAATTCCCATTGTTTATATACACTAGGATAACTTCTCGATGCTCACAGACTTCATCAATGAATATGAAACATTCTTCAAAGTGTCCACCTTCATCAAAAACACCTTATTTTCTTCAACTATGTCTCTCATAAAGTGATATTCAACATCAACATGCTTTGTCTTTGAATAATAAGCCAGGCTCTTCACTAGGAAGTTTGTATTCTAACTATCACAATCTATCCTTACAACTTGTTGTACCAACCCAATACCTAAACACAATATTTGTAACCATACTACTTCCTTTATTGCATGAGTGGTTGCCATGTATTCATATTTTGTAGTTGAGAGTGCCACTGCAAACTGTCTTTTTCTCATCCAACCGATTGCTACTCCAAACAGGTTAAACACATACCCACTTGTAGATCTTATGTGATCCAGATCTCTAGCCCAATTTGCATCAAAAAAGCCTTGTATGTCCAACACTCTGTCCAATCCCAACCTTCCTTGGTAGCACAATCCATAAGTAGTAGTGCCACATTGTTGGGAGCCATACATGATTTTTGCCTTTTAAAAATGACAAATAAACAATTCCTGTAGCTGCCTACGCTTCGTCATGTAAATATTTGAAGGTGACTTTTAAATTGTAAAAATAATGTTTTGATTATTCCTAATATTTTTATTTTTGCGTTTTTATACTTCATTCATGACTGAAAGCATGAATGAAGTATTAAAAACTTCAAATTGTATTTTAATTTAATAAGGCTTGGTCTTGAAAGGTTCAATATGCTTTAAACCTCTTCTACTGAGGGGTTTTTTTGCTTTGAACTCATAAAGGAAACACTTTTTTTAAGATTGTCCTTGGATTGAAATTTATACCTTGATACTTTGTATGCCAAGAATCAATTAACAAATAGACTATAGGTGGGTTTCATTTAAAGATTCATGGTAAGTCGACTTTGGTTTTAATTCTCGATAGGATTTTGGTTTGTAAAGAACATCCTCTCCTAACCTTAGCATATCGACTTCACCCTCTATATTGGTTGAGATTCAAACACACCTGGTTGTATGCTGTACTTTGTTTGAGGTGGCAGTTTGAATCAACAAATCCATCATTCCAAGTTAAAGTTTTGAGTTATGCTCTGTACCCAGGGCATTCATTACCTGAAAGGACCGATTTTCATGGCTTGAAAGCCCTTATGCTCACATCTTGGTCGCGCTAGGGTAACTGCTAGCTTAATCCTTTGTTAGGCCCAAGCTTTCCTCTATTGTTTCTCCCCTTTATACTCACAACAAGTTCTGGTCACCTTTGTGACTGTCTGTTCAATCCCATTTTTACCTGTCGGAGACACTTTTTTGCAGGAGCGTTTCTGAGAAAACCATGACAAATTAGATCAAACCCTTGAAAACCCAGAACGAAAATGAGACCATTTACTCTCATTGAGGGTAGATTCTTCAAAACCGATATAGTTTCAGAAGTACATCCCGTCCTTTGGAGGGAAAAATCTCATAATTTCTTTGTGGTTGAGGTAAGCGTTTTTGGTTTGTTTTGCTCAGAGATTCAAGCCTATTATGGGTTTGGCTAGGGTTCAAGATTATATGATTTTATATTTGTTATGATTCTACATAAAATGATTAATCTTTATCAAAAACAAAAGTTTAACCCACTGTCAAATCTTTTTCACCTTGAGCATTATCCAGATTGGGGATACTTGGGAAGTTTGCCTGTATAGTAACGATTTCACCTCGTCCGAGAACACAGTAGATTTTCCTCTGCATTTCATAATAAACCCTAGCCCCTGTATAGCTAACCATGATATCAAATACCTGTGTGTTTATCCACAAAAGACCAAGCTATCACAGATCTATTCTTTGTTGCAGTTTAAAACCCCTTGGGAAAAAATGCCATGGTCTGTTTTCATGCATTGAAGGAGATTTTTTTTAGATGTGATAAAGAACAAGACTTTCATGCCCCTACTGTTGAGCCATTTTTTGATATGGTTCACCAACCAATTTTCAAGAAATACCACAGGCATAAGGAGAATAATTCAAATTTTAAATTGGTAAACAAGAGGATTAAGCACTTTAATAAAATGATCATTAAAAAAGAAACAACCCAACAAATTACACTATCATGAATTCGGATGCTCCTTGGTCAAATGGATGAAATAGCAAATAGTTGTTATGTTTTTTGATTTGCTTCTGTTTTGAAAATAAAATAGATTAGATTTTATTTCTTTTTGATTTTGATTTTTACTATTTTAACTAGCTACAGAAACCTGTAGCTTATCTTTTTTTTTTTTTTTAAGTTTGAATTCAAGTCATTTTTAAATAAAAATTAGTAATTAGTTATTAATAATTATCTAACATTGTTCTCATTTCATTTTTTCAGGGCATAATGTATTTGATGTTGAGATAATGGGATGGAGCATGCTAGACTTAGTTGATTTGTTATCTCTTTATGCTTATTTTGTATTTGGATAAAAACTTTCATAGATTCTGGAAGATATAGTAGATTATGAGAGTTTTCAGGCCTCCTATATTTGTAAAGTTTTGGATATTTTTGAGATCTACTCCTATCTTAGAAGATAGGAAGTTAAGCTTCCATAAACTCTTTAAATAATATGTACTTTGTAATGAAAACCATCTTGGCCTGGGGCTGAAAGATGGACAATTAATTCACAAACTTGAATGGAACAACAATATGCATTTTAGCTTTAGCTTCTTGTAAATGGTGTTTTCATTTATGCTTTGTTTATCCTGATATGCTAACAGGTTTTGATAGCTTTAGACTTCACGATCTGTTATGTTTTGGGATAATTCTTTTATAAATACCATCCATGTTTCATGCTCTATATATTAATAGTGTGATCATCTATTCATCTTAAATGACATGATTTATCCTTAATTCTAGTTGAATGATTAAATGCAACGTGGTTACTATTCGATTTATCTTAATGTAAGTGTTTGAGATCATAAGATCACATGACCTATTCGTGTCATCTATTCTGTTATTTAAACTCAACTTCCAACATATTGTTCTGAATTTATTTAGAACAATCTTAAGGTTCATTACAGGTTTCCCTCTTGGACGTGGCAGTTGGACGTTCTCTGATCATGCAGATGCTTGGATACACATCATTAACTCACTAACAGGTTATCTCATTTACATTTTTCTGTCGTTTACTTATCACTGAAACTTGAATATATGGTTTGGCTTTCGACTATCCACACGTTTCGATTTCATAGTATTTTTTTTATTATTAGTTTAGATTTATAAAGGAAAAATGGAAAAGATATTGTTATGTGCTTTCTTTATTTTCTTCTTCGAAGCAATCATCTTTTACATTGAGTTTCGTAAGTTTAGATTAAAACTTGCAGTTTGTATATCATGTACATAAGTAGGATAAGTAAATCTTCCTTTTAAATATATCCACAACAGTTACACTATACATATGTACATACATACATACAT
>JASDQU010684074.1:53278-65857 GCA_032191745.1 Picea mariana | reverse complement strand
ATTTGTGTTTCGAGAAGGATCTAAATTTTTCCATGATCAATTATTTGAGGTTGAAAAATATAATCGGCCAAATATTACTACCAATGATGATTATTAAAAAATATTGGTCGTTCCATCTAGTTCACCTCAAATAGTTAACCTTGAAATATCTAAGCTCAATGGAAAGTTTCAAGAGAATGAAACACTTATCTTCAAATCAAGAATCATGATAAGTTATCTTTCTCTTGGTCCAACCTTTCTATAAGATTCTTTCCTTGATAGTCTAATACTTTATACTTACCAGGAATATTTGTCACATGTGAATTATTTCTAACAATTCCGTGTCAGTAGTTGCATACATCATGATAGTATTGCAGATTGGTTGGAGTATTCATATCTCGAAAAGTTTCCAGGAAATGGTAAGATTATCTTCACTTTATTTAGAGATCAAGGAGGTAACTTTAACACACTCATTTTCTATCCTTCAGATGGATAAAATATGAACAAAAGGAAAATTGTCAGGAGGATGGGGCATTTCGGCTTAGGCTGATGGTTCTGTCAGGCTCCCATAACTCACACAAGCTTCATAATCTCATTTTTTCATATTTTTGTAACCCATATAGTGACAAAATTGTCGAATGGTTAAAGGATTCATACAATAGGAATGTTCAAAGGAATGGTAAGATCATGCTTGCCTTGTTTTTAAATGATGATGATAAAGGTGATTATGATATATTTTTGTCATTTTTCGATATACTACCATTCTTGTTAGTAATATGTGATTTTGTTTCTACTGTAGGATTGGAGTTACTCCGATGGCTACATTGGAAGCATGACTTCACGTAGTATTCTGATTTGTTTAGTAGTTAGGGTAGGTTTAGGAGTAGGTTTTATTTTAGTTTTATTCCTCACTATTTCTCTTTGTAATAATGCAGTCATGAGCACAAGTGGGCGCACCAAGAGAACCATAATATGACTGTTGTCAGGGAAGTCCGCTTGATCCTTTTCTCTCTGCTTTTCGTTGAATATTTCTTTTCAAAGCCGCAGCATTATTATGAAAATTTTAAATGGAAAGTAAAGAGATAAATAAATATGAACTGTAACTTCAACCCTGGCCCAAGGTACCACAAGTAGGACTGTATTCACATCAATGATGATTTTTCTATTTTTCTTTTAGTTTCTAAAGAGATATTTCGTGTGATGTTTTCAGATCCATCTTTGTACATATTTTTTTTCTGTTTTGATTTATTTTTTCTTTCCATCTTTTGGTTATTTTCATTTTGTTTGTTTTCGTTGCTTTTTGGCTAAATTTATGTCTGTGTCACCTTTTAGTCCATGGAAGGGAGCTAGAATGCATCATTATGAAGTGGTTGTTAAGGTCCTCTCAAGAGCATCAATGTTGTGAATTGCTGAAACACAGACTAGCTAAAGAAATTTTCTGTTTGAAATCTATTTCCTGGTTTCACTTTATAATCATGAGCAGACACAGTCATCTTTAAAGATTTTTACATTGTCCCATCTTTTAAAGAAAGAAACTCAAGTATGCATTCATGTCCTTGAAAAAATGGTTTCATCTAGAAACTAAATTCATATCATAATGAAGGTGACTAAGCAAAAATTAAAGGCTGGAAAATAACAAGTGTTCTAAAAACCAGAATTTTCAGCATCACCCTGCTCTTCTGAATATCTTTAAATTTATATCAGATTGTGAATAATTTCTTGAGAGTTGTGGGAAGTGTTTGTAAACTCACCAGGATATTAAACAGGTCTGTTGGCAGCGGGTAAATGCATGCATGATGCCAATACAACTTCACCAGGGTACTGAACAAACCCGCTGCCAGCAAAGCAATGTCGGGTTTAAGAAAATTCTCAGGTATAAATTTTGATATTGGTCATAAGCATCCTTCATTTTGAATTGAAATTTCTTGGACAGGGTAGAGGCATCAGAGTGGGTTAATTGACATCCCTGCCAAGGCTATGGACACCTTCTAGTAGCAGTGGCCCTGTCAACAGTATCGAAGCCATTGACTTGAACATCGTTGCTCTCATAGTTAAAATTTGTCACCGGATTTCATTTGAACAGGAAGATATCTAAAGTTGTACTGTGTAATGATTGTTGAGATTCTTGATGTCCTTCAAATATGCTTGGATATGTAATCATTATAAGCATCCCTAACATGAACTCGTCGGTGATGCAAAGATAACTGCTTCTCCTAGTAAGTCGCCATTGTTGGCAGCCATACATGATTTTTTCCTTTTAAAAATGACAAATAAACAATTCTTGTAGTTGCCTATACTTCGTCATGTAAATATTTGAAGGTGACTTTTAAATTGTAAAAATGATGTTTTGATTATTCCTAATATTTTTATTTTTTCATTTTTATACTTCATTCCTGACTAAAAGCATGAATGAAGTATTAAAAACTTTAAATTGTATTTTAATTTAATAAGGCTTGGTCTTAAAAGGTTCAATATGCTTTAAACCTTTTCTACCGAGGGATTTTTTTGCTTTGAACTCATAAAGGAAACACTTGTTTTAAGACTTTCCTTGAATTGAAAGTTATACCTTGATACTTTGTATGCCAAGAATCAATTAACAAATAGACTATATGTGGGTTTCATTTAAAGATTCATGGTAAGTCAACTTTGGTTTTAATTCTCGATAGGCTTTTGGTTTGTAAAGAACATCCTCTCCTAACCTTAGCATATTGACTTCACCCTCTATATTTGTTGAGATTCAAACACACCCGGTCGTATCCTGTACTATGTTTGAGGTGGCATTTTGAATCAACAGATCCAACATTCCAAGTTAAAGTTTTGAGTTATTCTCTGTACCCAGGGCATTCATTATCTGAAACGACCAATTTTCATGGTTTGAAACCCCTTATGCTCACATTTTGGTCTCGCTAGGGTAACTACTAGCTTAATACTTTGTTAGGCCCAGGATTTCCTTTATTTCTACTCCCCTTTCTACTCACAACAAGTTCTGGTCGCCTTTGTGACTGTCTGTTCAATCCCGGTTTTACCTGCCAGAGACACGTTTTTGTGGGAGCGTTTCTGAGCAAACTGTGACGAATTAGATCAAACCCTTGAAAACCCAGAATGGAAATGAGCCCATTTACTTTCATTGTGGGAAGATTCTTCAAAACTGATACAATTTTAGAGGTACATCTTGTCCTTTGGAGGGAAAATCTGAGAATTTCTTTGTGGATGAGGTAAGCGTTTTTGGTTTGTTTTGCTCAGAGATTCAAGCCTGTTATGGGTTTGGCTAGGGTTCAAGATTATATTCTTTTATATCTATTATGATTATGCATAAAATGATTAATATTTATCAAAAATGGAAGTTTAACCCACTATCAGAGCTTTTTCACCTTGAGCATTGTCCAGATTGGGGATACTTGGGAAGTTTGCATGTATAGTAATGATTTCACCTTGAGCATTGTCCGGATTGGGGATACTTGGGAAGTTTGCATGTATAGTAATGATTTCACCTTGCCCGAGAACATAGTAGATTCACCTTTGCATTTCATAATAAACCCAAGCCCCTGTATAGATAACCATGCTATCAAATACCTATGTGTTTATCCACAAAAGACCAAGCTATCACAGATCTATTCTCTGTTGTAGTTCAAAACCCCTTGGGCAAAAATGCCATGATCTGTTTTCATGCATTGAAGGAGATTTTTTTTAGATGTGATAAAGAACAGGACTTTCATGCCCCTACTGTTGAGCCATTTTTTGATATGGTTCACCAACCGATTTTCAAGAAATACCATGGGCATAAGGAGAGTAATTTAGATTTTAAATTGGTAAACAAGAGGATTAAGCACTTTAATAAAATGATCGTTAAAAAAGAAACAACCCAACAAATTCCACTATCATGAATTCGGATGCTCCTTGGTCAAATGGATGAAATAGCAAATATTTGTTATGTTTTTTTATTTTCTTATGTTTTGAAAATAAAATAGATTAGATTTTATTTCTTTTTAATTTTGATTTTTACTATTTTAACTAGCTACAGAAACCTATAGCTTATCTTTTTTTTTTTAAATTAGTTTGAATTCAAATCATTTTTAAATAAAAATTAGTAATTAGTTATTAATAATTATCTAACATTGCTCTCGTTTCGTTTTTTCAGGGCAGAATGTATATGATGTTGAGATAATGGGATGGAGCACGATGGACTTAGTTGATTTGTTATCTCTTTATGCTTATTTTGTAGTTGGATAAAAACTTTCATAGATTCTGGAAGATATAGTAGATTATGAGAGTTTTCAGGCCTCCTATATTTGTAAAGTTTCAGATATTTTTGAGATCTACTCCTATCTTAGAATATAGGAAGTTAAGCTTCCATAAACTCTTTAAATAATATGTACTTTGTAATGAAAACCATCTTGGCCTGGGGCTGAAAGATGGACAATTAATTCACAAAATTGAACGGAACAACAATATGCATTTTAGCTTTAGCTTCTTGTAAATGGTGTTTTCATTTATGCTTTGTTTATCCTGATATGCTAATAGGTTTTGATAGCTTTAGACTTCACAATCTGTTATGTTTTGGGATTATTCTTTTATAAATACCGTCCATGTTCCATGCTCTAGATATTAACAATGTGATCATCTATTCATCTTAAATGACATGATTTATCTTTAATTCTAGTTGAATGATTAAATGCAATGTGGTCACTATTAGATTTATCTTAATGTAAGTGTTTGCGATCATAAGATCACGGGACCTATTCGTGTCATCTATTCTGTTATTTAAACTCAACTGCCAACATATTGTTCTGAATTTATTTAGAACAATCTTAAGGTTCATTACAGGTTTCCCTCTTGGACGTGGCAGTTGGACGTTCTCTGATCATGCAGATGCTTGGATACACATCATTAACTCACTAACAGGTTAGCTCATTTACATTTTTCTGTTGTTTACTTATCACTAAAACTTGAATGTATGGTTTGGCTTTCGACTATCCACACGTTTCTATTTCATAGTATTTTTTTTATTATTAGTTTCGATTTATAAAGGAAAAGCATAAAAGATATTGTTATGTTATTTCTTTATCTGCTTCTTCGAAGCAATCATCTTTTACATCGAGTTTCGTAAGTTTAGATTAAAACTTGCAGTTTGTATATCATGTACATAAGTAGGATAAGTAAATCTTCCTTTAAATATATCTACAACCGTTACACTATACGTATGTGCATATATATATATATATATATATATATATATATATATAATGATTAGTAATTAATTAGTTATTTCATTTCTTTCTTTTGTTTCTTTTAGGACTCTTAGATTGGCCAATGGAGCCATTAAACCCGTCAGAACGAGTTACACCAAATGACTTGGGTTATTTAGAGAACCTCGGATCAGACTTGCTCTTCCAATTGATGGATGGTCATTTTCGCTCGTCAACACACACAAATACCTGAAAACCTTCTCTACTGTTTCTCGATGCTCCTTCCCTAGTTTTGACATATACCTGCTCAAAACTCCCACTACATGTGCAATGTTTGGTCTAGTATAAACCATTGCATACATCAAATTTCCAACCGCATTGGCATATAAAACATAGAACATGTCTTCTTCCTCTTCCCTTGTCTTCATACACTAATATAGATATAACTTTATGGCTATAGGAATAGGGACCTTGACAAGTTTACATTCCTACATATTAAACCTCCACAATATCGACTCAACATATTTTCTCCAATTCAACCATATTTTCCTGCTTGTTCGATCTGTTTTAATTTCCATGACCAAAATAAAATTTGCAACGCCAAGATATTTCATTTCAAACTTATAGGACAACTTAGTTTTCACATCCTAGATAATTTCATTGTCATTTCCTATTAGCAACATATTATCCACATACAAGACCAAATAAATAAGATGATCACCGAATAATTTGAAATGCACAAAGTGATATGCTTTTCTCCTTGGGAATATAAGTCCCAATATATAATTATCAAATTTTTGATACCACATCCTTGGTGATTTCTTTAACCCATACAGAGATTTTTTCATCCTGCATACTAGCTCTTTCTTTCCCTGCACTGTAAATCCTTCTGATTGCTTCAACTAGATTTCTTCTTTTAGATCACCATGTAGGAAATATGTCTTCACATCCATTTGTTCCACTTCAAAATCAAACACAAAAACAATAGATACAAGAATTCTAATAGAAGTTAAATTGGAAATAGGAGAAAATATTTCACTAAAGTCAATTTCCTCTACTTGGGAATAACATTTTATACTAACTGAGATTTATATTTCTCCATTTTTCCTTTTGCATTCAAATTGTTCTTAAACACTCATTCGTTGCTAATAGGATTTATTCCAATCAGAAACTCCACTAGATCCCAAGACTCATTTTTGTCCAAGTCTTCCATTTCTTTTACCATGGCCTTTTTAGAAAAAAAATCATTCTTTGAAGCCACTACCTCCCTAATAGTTATAGGATCATCATTAGTAATAAACAAAGAAAATTTAAACGGAAATAAGATGCAATATACCTTTCTGATTGCCTTCTTTCCCGAACTGATCTCCTTGTAGATATTAACCTTGTACAATATTTTACTGCAAATAGATTTTCAATAAAAGAACAAAAAATATACAATGGAAAATACACATGTTACATAGATTTTTCCCCTGGAAATCCAAACCGGGAAAACCACCATATTCTATATTCATTCATAGTGATACATTGTTTACAATGCAATATAGATATAGGAGCCAACGACATCCAAAACCATAACCCAATGACCTGGATTAGTCAACAACC
Organism: Picea mariana; assembly: GCA_032191745.1. Taxonomy (NCBI): domain Eukaryota; kingdom Viridiplantae; phylum Streptophyta; class Pinopsida; order Pinales; family Pinaceae; genus Picea; species Picea mariana. The sequence continues at coordinate 59,087 of JASDQU010684074.1, read as the reverse complement.
CTAATTTTAACTGGAAATAGAAATCCATCAGCAAAAACTATGTGCCAAAAAATTTCTCAACAATGGAAACAAAAATCGAGGCAACACAAAAAATGCCACACGTTTCCTAAGGAAAAAAAAAATCTCAAGGGCTATCACCCTGTTACAACCCCCAAAGGGGGGGCCTAGCAACCCCCCTCAAACCCCCCTACATTGTTGGTGCAACATAGCAGACACTGAATCTAGTCATGCAACGAATATAACACATACCCAACATTCTCCCACTTGTTGTTTTCTTTGCATACAAGGGGGTTGTATGGTTACATAGTCAACAATCCAGGGTAACAATGCCCATGGATCCTCTACACCAAGAGAAATTCTCAGTGCTCATAGATTTTTTTAATGAATCTGCAACATTCTTCAAAATTTCCACCTTCATCAACAACGCTTTATTTTCTTCAACCATGTCTCTCACAAAGTGATATTGAATATCAATATGATTTTTCTTTGAATGGTAAGTCAGGTTATTCGCCAGAAAAATTGCACTCTAACTGTCACAATCTATCCTGACAGCTTGTTGTACCAACCCAATACCTGAAAAAAATCTTTGTAACCATACTTCTTCCTTACTTGCATGGGTGGATGCCATGTATTCAAATTCTGTAGTTAAAAGTGCCACTACATTCTATCTTTTTCTCATCCAATTGATTGCTCCTCCAAACAAGTTAAACACATACCCACTTGTAGATCTCCTATGATCCAGATCTCCAGCCTAGTCTACATCCACAAATCCATGTATGTCCAACACTCTATCCAATCTTGTTCTTCCTTGGTAACATAATCCATAGCTAGCAATACCAAGCAAATACCTGAAAACCATTTTTACTACTGTCAAATTCTCCTTCCCTGGTTTTGACATATACCTGCTCAAAACTCCCACTGCATATGCAATCTCTGGTCTAGTACAAACCATTGCATGCATCAAACTTCCAACTACACTCGCATATGGAACACAAGACATGTCCTCCTCCTCTTCCCATGTCTTGGGACACTGATTCGAAAACAACTTTACATCAACATGAATAGGTACCTTGACCAGTTTACATTATTGCATATTAAACCTCTGCAATATTGTCTCGACATATTTTCTCTGATTTAACTAGAGTTTCCTCTTTTTCCGATCTCTTTTTATTTCCATGCCCAAAATTAAATTTGAAGCACCGAGATCCTTCATGTCAAATTTAGAGGACCACTAAGTTTTCAAATCCTGGATAATCTCCTTGTTGTTTCCTATCAACAACATGTCATCCACATACAAAACCAAATAAATCAAATGATCACTAATTAATTTAAAATACACACAATGATCCTCTTTGCTTCTTGTGAAGCCAATTCCCAGCATATAAGTATCAAATTTTTGATACCACATCCTTGGTGATTGTTTTAAACCATACAAGGAATTTTTCAGATTGCATACCAACTCCTTCTTTCCCTTCACAAAAAATCCTTTTGGTTACTTCATATAGATTTCTTTTTCCAGATCCCCATGTAGGAATGTTGTCTTCACGTCCATGTGTTCTAATTCAAAATCTAATGTAGTAAAAACAAATAACATAAATATTATAGAAGTTAACTTGGAAATAGGAGAAAAAATATCACCAAAATCAATTCCCTCAACCTGGGAATAACCCTTTTCTACTAAGTAAGATTTGTATTTCTCCACTTTGCCTTCTACATTTAGCTTCTTTTTAAATACCCATTTGTTGCCAATGGGATTTCTTCCAGTCAACAACTCCACTAGATCCCAAGCCTCATTCTTATCCAAGGCTACCATTTCTTCATCCATGGCCTTTTTCCAGAGCTTTCCATCCTCTGAATCCACTGCCTCCCTAACAGTTCTAGAATCGTCATCAGTAATAGACAAAGAAAAATTTGAATGGAAATCAGATAGAGTATACCTTTTTGGTAGCCTTGTTTCTCGAACTGATCTCCTCAATACTATAGTATGAGGATCTTCTTTTGTTGATTCATGTTCTTCTATAGATTCTGATTCATCACCCTTTAAATAAAAATCTAATTTCTTTGGTTTTTCCTTACTTGGTAGGACTTCTTGTATAAAAACATCCTTCATTTCTCTAAATAACACATCTCAGCTATACACAACCTTCTTAGTTTATGGGTTCCAAATAATATAACCTTTGAGACCATCTTTATACACAATAAAGATACACTTTTCATCCTTCTTATCTAGCTTACTCATGTTTTCCTTTGGAACATGAACATAGGCTTTACAACCAAATACCTTGAGATGTGTGAGAGAAGGTTTTTTACTAGTCCATACCTCTTGTGGACTCTTTTCATCTAGCATTGATGAGGGTGATCTGTTGACTAGGTAACATGTAGTATCCACTGCCTCTGCCCAAAATTCTTGCCCTAACCCGACACCACTGAGCATGCACTCTGTTTTTTCCATCAGTGTCTTGTTCATCCTTTTTGCAACTCCATTCTGTTGAGGTGTATATGGAGTATATTCTACCTTGGGATACCACACTTCTTAAAGAATTATTCAAATTCATTCTCGTAGAACTCTTTGCCATTATCCGTCCTCAACACCTTAATTGTTTTCTCTATTTGATTCTCAACAAGAGACTTAAAATCTTTAAACCTATCAAAGACTTCATATTTATTTCTGAGGAAATATATCCAAGTATTACTCGAGAATTAATCTATAAATGAGACATAGTACATATATGTTTCCAATGATGGAACCGACAAAGGTCCAAACACATCACTGTGAACTAGTTGTAAAATTCCTTCTGCCCTCATTGCACTAGAGGGGAATCTTACCCTATTATTCTTCCCATATACACAATGTTCACAAAAATCAAAATATAGAGAGCATTTAGATATACCTTCAACCATACCTTTACCATGTAGTAGTTGAATACCCTTATCTCCAATATGCACTAGTCTTTGATGCCACAACATAACCTTTTCTCCAAAGACTGTAGGAGTTCTTTCTTCTTCAACTCCAATATCAGATACAATGGAACTATTACACCCATCACTAATAGTGCTTCCTTGCATATTATACATAGTTCCAAACTGAACTCCCTTCAACAACACCATTTCTCCTCGAACCATCCTGGAGGTTTCCTTTTCAAATATTGTTTTTACCCCTGCATCATCCATTTTTCTTACGAGAATCAAATTTATGGCCAATCCTAGGATGTATAGAACACTAGGTAGTGTTATAATCCTTCCATATATGAGCATAAACTTGAATTTTCCTCAACCTATGATTCTGGTTGTCGAGTCATCACCTAGGAAAACATTACCTCCATTATACCTTTCATATTCACATAACCACTCCCTATGGGGAGTCATATTAAAGGATGCACCTGATTCAACCAACCATGCCTCATGATCTACATGTGTGCTTGAAGAAGCCAAGTACACATCCCCTCCTTCTTTCTTGGACATCTTTTCTTCTTCTTCATATCCCTTCTTTTCTCAACTTTGGATCTACATTGCTTCTTGTATTTCCCTTCTTTTACACATCTCCATCATACCTTTAAAAAATTTCTAGAAGACTTAGATCTTCCCTTAGAATTAGATCTCCCACTTGAGGACTTAGATTTATTTCTTTCTAGGGAGCGTCCTCTTGCAAATAATGCATCTATGCTCCATCCTTCCCTGTTCTTCCATCTCATCTTCTTCAAAAACAAGGATGAGACCACTTCATCAAACCTCAAGGTAGTTGTATTACTACCTATGGACACAACTAGACTATCCCACGAGTCTAGTAAAAAGAACAGTAAATTAATACACTTATCTTCATCTAAAATTTTAATCTCAATAGATACTAATTGACTTACCATAGTATTGAAGGTGTTAAAATGATCTACCACCGAGTCTCCATCTCTCATACACTATAACTAGGCTTATCACAGTTCCGAGCCAAACCCTTGACCACAAAGGCATCCCCCTGAAGCCAACAAAGCTTTGATACAAAATGTATATTTTAACCTTGTACAATATCTTACTGCAAACACATTTTCAATAAAAGAACATAAAAGATACAATGGCAAATACACATATTAAACAAATATTTTTCCCTTGAAAATGCAATCCGGGAAAACCAACATATTCTATATTCATTCATAGTGATACATTGTTTACAATTAAATATACATATAGGATCCAGTGAAATCCAAAACCATAACCCAATGACCTGGATTAGTCAACAACCCTAATTCCTTGACCGGAAATAGAAAACCATGTGTTGAAAAACCTCCCAACAATGGACATGAAAATCGAGGCGAAAAAAAAATGAGACATTTTTCTCGAGGAAAAAAAACTTCTTGGAGGCACAGCCCTTGAACCCCCACACAGGGGCGCTATCTCCCTCATCCAACCCCAGAAGGGGGGGCCTAGTGCCCCCCCTTAAACCTCCTTGCACACCCATCGCAACGTAGCAAACACTAGATCTAGTCATGCAAAGAATGTAACACATACCCAACACTCCTCAATATGAGAGTATGAGGCTTTGCTTCTTCTTATTCCTATTCTTCTATAGAGTTTGATTCATTGTCCTTCAATTCAAACACAATTTTCTATAGTTCTTTCTCCCTTTGTAGGAATTTGCGTCTGAAAATATATTTGATTTATCTAAATACCACATCTCATATATACACTACCTTCTTATTTTCTGGGTTCCAAAGCTTATAACCTTTTAGACAATCTATATAACCAATAAAAATACACTTTTCATCCTTTTATCTAGCTTAATATTGTTTTCCTTTGGAATGTTTATATAAGCATCACAACCAAATACCCTGAGATGTGTAAGAGATCATTTCTTACCAGTCCATACCTTGTGTGGAGTCTTGTCATCCAGTGTGGATGAGGGTGATCAATTGACCAGGTATCATGTAGTATGTTGACTATCAAACTCACCACTAGTTATATAGCCTACAAATAGTTGCAAGGCATACTAAAAAATATTATTATAAATATAATTAGTAGGTAGGACCCCCTATAATAAAAATGAAGACTTATTTTCAAGAATTCCTAAAAGTATTATCATATACATGTTTATCTTTCAAAGGACTTGATGATTTACACCTGTGATTTTCATGAAAACAATAATATTTTCCCTCCTTCAGTTTGATTCTAAATTCCAATTCATCACTTGATTGCAAATGAAAATTTAAGGCTATGCTAAAATTTTTTAAAGATTTGTGGCATTTCATGCACCCATACAAAGGAGGGTCTCATTACAGTTTTAATGAGTCACTTTGGTCATTATAACCACAAGCGATATTGTTCAACATGCAAAAACGTTTGTGTATATAGCATTGTCAGACAGTTGGCTTAGGTTGATGGATAGTTGGTATGGATTGTTGGTTTCCATTGATGTCAACTATTGGAGAGTGATATTTTATATATATGTCAACCCTTAGTGATTGATGTCAACCCTTGGAGAAAGTCCGATAGCGAATTCTGGTAGCACAAAGGTTTGGGTAATGGACCCAAGGTTGTTTCATGTATAATGGTATGATTTTTAATATATTTTAATGTAATACTATTCTATATGAATAGTACATGTCATTCCATTTCTAGTGGTATGTGGAACGTCACATAACTCCTCACGGTTAGAGAGTTATGGCCATGAGAAGTTGGAGAACCCAGGTTTCGGTAATGGAACCAAGTTTGTTTGATGCATAATGGTATGAGTTTTGATATATTTTAAGGAAAGACTATTATATATGGATATTACATGTCATGCCATTTCTGGTGGTATGTGGAATGTCACATAACTCCTCTC
>JASDQU010684074.1:9314-45244 GCA_032191745.1 Picea mariana | reverse complement strand
TCAATGTAAAAGATGATTGCTTCGAAGAAGCAAATAAAGAAAGCACATAACAATATCTTTTCCATTTTTCCTTTATAAATCTAAACTAATAATAAAAAAAATACTATGAAATAGAAACATGTGGATAGTCGAAAGCCAAACCATACATTCAAGTTTCAGTGATAAGAAAATGACAAACAAATGTAAGTGAGCTAACCTGTTAGTGAGTTAATGATGTGTATCCAAGCATCTACATGATTAGAGAACATCCAACTACCACATCCAAGAGGGAAACCTGCAATGAACCTTAAGATTGTTCTAAATAAATTCAGAACAATATGCTGGCAGTGGAGTTTAAATAACATAATAGATGATATGAATAGGTTCTGCGATCATAAGATCACAGAANCTTAAGATTGTTCTAAATAAATTCAGAACAATATGCTGGCAGTGGAGTTTAAATAACATAATAGATGATATGAATAGGTTCTGTGATCTTATGATCGCAAGCACTTACATTAAGATAAATCTGATAGTAACCACGTTGCATTTAATCATTCAACTAGAATTAAAGATAAATCCTATCATTTAAGCTGAATAGATGATCACATTGTTAATATCTAGAGCATGAAACATGGATGGTATTTATAAAAGAATTATCCCAAAACATAACAGATCGTGAAGTCTAAAGCTATCAAAACCTGTTAGCATATCAGGATAAACAACACCATTTACAAGAAGCTAAAGCTAAAATGCATATTGTTGTTCCATTCAAGTTTGTGAATTAATTGTCCATCTTTCAGCCCCAGTCCAAGATGGTTTTCATTACAAAGTATAGATTATTTAAAGAGTTTATGGAAGCTTAACTTCCTATCTTCTAATATAGGAGTAGATCTCAAAAATATCTGAAACTTTACAAATATAGGAGGCCTGAAAACTCTCATAATCTACTATATCTTCCATAATCTATGAAAGTTTTTATCCAAATACAAAATAAGCATAAAGAGATACAAATCAACTAAGTCCAGCATGCTCCATCCCATTATCTCAACATCGGATACATTATGCCCTGAAAAAATGAAATGAGAGCAATGTTAGATAATTATTAATAACTAATTACTAATTTTTATTTAAAAATGACTTGAATTCAAACTTAAAAAAAAAAAGAAAAAAAGATAAGCTACAGGTTTTTGTAGCTAGTTAAAATAGTAAAAATCAAAATAAAAAAGAAATAAAATCTAATCTATTTTATTTTCAAAACAGAAGCAAATCAAAAAACATAACAGCTATTTGCTATTTCATCCATTTGACCAAGGAGCATCTGAATTCATGATAGTGGAATTTGTTGGGTTGTTTCTTTTTTAATGATCATTTTATTACAGTGCTTAATCCTCTTGTTTACCAATTTAAAATCTGAATTATTCTCCTTATGCCTGTGGTATTTATTGACAATTGGTTGGTGAACCATATCAAAAAATGGCTCAATAATAGGGGCATGAAAGTCTTGTTCTTTATCACATCTAAAAAAAATCTCCTCCAATGCATGAAAACAGACCATGGCATTTTTTCCCAAGGGGTTTTGAATTGCAACAGAGAATAGATCTATGATAGCTTGGTCTTTTGTGGATAAACACACAGGTATTTGATATCATGTTTAGCTATACAGGGGCTAGGATTTATTATGAAATGCAGAGGCGAATCTACTGTGTTCTCGGACGAGGTGAAATTGTTACTATATAGGAAAACTTCCCAAGTATCCCCAATCTCGATAATGCTCAAGGTGAAAAAGATCTGACAGTGGGTTAATCTTCTGTTTTTGATAAAGATTAATCATTTTATGTAGAATCATAACAGATATAAAAGCATACTTGAACCCTAGACAAACCCATAACAGGCTTGAATCTCTGAGCAAAACAAACCAAAAACGCTTACCTCAACCACAAAGAAATTATGAGATTTTTCCCTCCAAAGGATGAGATGTACTTCTGAAACTGTATTGGTTTTGAAGAATTTTCCCTCAATGAGAGTAAATGGTCTCATTTTCGTTCTGGGTTTTCAAGGGTTTGATCTAATTTGTCATGGTTTGCTCAGAAACGCTCCCGCAAAAAAGTGTCTCTGATAGGTAAAAATGGGATTGAACAGACAGTCACAAAGGTGACCAAAACTTGCTGTGAGTATAAAGGGGTGAAACAATAGAGGAAAGCTTGGGCCTAACAAAGGATTAAGCTAGCAGTTACCCTAGTGCAACCAGAATGTGAGCATAAGGGCTTTCAAACCATGAAAATCGGTCCTTTCAAGTAATGAATGCCCTGGGTACAGAGCATAACTCAAAACTTTAACTTGGAATGATGGATCTGTTGATTCGAACTGCCACCTCAAATAGAATACATCATACAACCGGGTGTGTTTGAATCTCAACAAATATAGAGGGTGAAGTTGAGATGCTAAGGTTAGGAGAGGATGTTCTTTACAAACCAAAATCCTATCGAGAATGAAAACCAAAGTCAACTTACCATGAATCTTTAAATGAAACCCACCTATAGTCTATTTGTTAACCGATTCTTGGCATACAAAGTATCAAGGTATAAATTTCAATCCAAGGACAATCTTAAAACAAGTGTTTCCTTTATAAGTTCAAAGCAAAAAAAGCCCTCAGTAGAAGAGGTTTAAAGCATATTGAACCTTTCAAGACCAAGCCTTATTAAATTAAAATACGATTTGAAGTTTTTAATACTTCATTCATGCTTTCAGTCATGAATGACATATAAAAACGCAAAAATTAAAAATATTAGGAATAATCAAAACATCATTTTTACAATTTAAAAGTCACCTTCAAATATTTACATGACGAAGTGTAGGCTGCTATAGGAATTGTTTATTTGTCATTTTTAAAAGGCAAAAATCGTGTATGGCTACCATCAGTGTGGCACTACTACTTATGGATTGTGCTACCAAGGAAGGTTGGGATTGGACAGAGTGTTGGACATACAAGGATTTTTTGATGCAAATTGGGCTAGAGATCTAGATCACATAAGATCTACAAGTGGATATGTGTTTAACCTGTTTGGAGTAGCAATCGGTTGGATGAGAAAAAGACAGTTTGCAGTGGCACTCTCAACTACAAAATATGAATACATGGCAACCACTCATGCAATAAAGGAAGTATTATGGTTACAAATATTGTGTTTAGGTATTGGGTTGGTACAACAAGTTGTAAGGATATATTGTGATAGTTAGAATACAAACTTCCTAGTGAAGAGCCTGGCTTATTATTCAAAGACAAAGCATGTTGATGTTGAATATCACTTTATGAGAGACATAGTTGAAGAAAATAAGGTGTTTTTGATGAAGGTGGACACTTTGAAGAATGTTTCATATTCATTGATGAAGTCTATGAGCATCGAGAAGTTCTCCTAGTGTATATAAACAATGGGAATTTATGCCCTAAATTGTTGACTATGTAGTCTTGTGATCCCATGTATGCAAAGAAAACAACAAGTGGGAGAATCTTGGGTATGTGTTATATTATTTTCATGACCAACCTCACAAATTGTGTTGCATCAGGTGCACGGGGGGTCACAGGGGGGGAAATCCCTTGAAAAACAAATTTGGTGGTTTTTTGAGTTCATTTTGAGTGGTTTTTAGCACACGTTTTTTTGTCCATGGTTTTCTAATTCTGCTTAATAAATTATGGTTAAAACTAATTCAGGTCAAAGGATTAGGGGTTTTGTATGCCACGAGATCATATATATACTGTATTGTAAGTAATGAATATGGATTATGAATAGTAATTAGAGGTGTGGCTCTACACAGGCTGTTGGTTTTATCAGTTTGGGTTTCCAAGATAAAATATTTGTGTAATGTGTTTGTGTGTGTGTCATTGTATCTTTTCTATTTTTATTAGGAATCCATTTGAAGTAATTAATTGTACAAGGTTAAAATATACAATAATGAGAATAGAATCCTCATTTCTATACAAGGGTTCAACCTAACATGTGCATTGTCTAGGTTGGATACTTAGTAATGTACACTATTTAGATCAAGAGAAAACAATGTGATTTATAAAAAAAATTGAACTAAATATATCAAATTTAGTGAGTAATATAAGTTCTATTCCCCTTTAAAAGAAAAAAAATATTCTGAAATATCCACATCTATAGGATGCATGGGGTGTGGGTGCAACATTCATGCATAAATATTGGAGTATATATGCAAATGAAGATGTTAATATCTCCAACTTGTCCACCCTTTGAGGAAAGGAAAATAACTACTATAGGATAATATTTATATATTAACTTGGAATGTTACTCCTATTGTTAGAGGATATGTTCCAGTGTCTCCTACTAGTCATGCTATGGGAGTATGTATACTTAGCTATAATAATAGTCTTTGGTTCTTGAGAATGTCATAAACCATGGAAATATTTTCAATCATATTACTAATCACAAGTTCTTGGAGTTTAAGGAATGAGAGATATATTTGAATTTGGATAATATGTTGGTTTATACAGACGAGTTAGGGTTTTATATATTCAAAGAATCAACCGAGGTAGTTATTGATAAGTAGTTTGTGAGAATTACTATCAACATATAAAACATCTTAGAAGAAATATGGAGAAATAACATCCTAAGAATCATCTACCTAAGACACCCAAAATGTGTGATGAAAGGGTGATAAGTGTTGAGATTCCTCCAATTTTGTATTGGTTGGATTCATTTGTTGGTAGGGGAAATTGAAATGTATCACCACAATATTAAAAAAAACAAACAATTGGATATAGACCTAAACCAAATATATAATACCCCTTTTTTTTATCTAGAAGTATCAATGCTTTAGAGAACCATAAATCCCTGTATCAAGATTTTGTTGGAATTTATACAACAAACAATTTAGGAAAGGACACTCTAGGAAATTTCAATACTTGGGAGGACAGACAAAATACAAAATTCTATCACAACCAATTCTTTTATGAAAAGGATAGTGTAAGAAGAGATTAGACACAAATACCCTAGTCATACCCCACCTCATGTACAAGAGGAAAGTTCTCTATTATTAGCATAAGACTGAGTGCACATCTGAGGTAGTACCAAAGTAAAGAATGGAGATAATATAAAAAGTTTCCACTCTACAACCTTAAACAAACAACAAATTGACCAAGTGAAGAGACCAATGCAATAAATATTAAAAGATTAATTATTAGACACATTTGTAGGTAGTGAATGAAGCCAAGATGTTGTGTCCCCGTAGGGAAAGTGCATAGTAATAAAGGTCTAAGATAAATGGAAATGAAACCCTATAATTATATGAGAAGACAAACTAGAAAACCACACCTTGTAGATGGATAAAAATGAAACTAACACCAAGTGAAAATTACTTCAAAAATAAAGGATTAGTACTATAGAAAAGTGATAAAGAGACAAAAAGGAACACAATAAATCATGCAAAATACTAGGGAGTGTYTTCTTTACATTGAAATTAAGYGACTATGCTCGCAAGGACTGATATCAATAACAATGCTTCCAATGTAGGGATCTCTCTAGCAATAATCACAAATGATTACTTGAGTTCAAATTTTGTGTACTTTTCAAAGCCTTATGTATAATTTTATATGCATCCTCCTCATGGATATTAACATCAAAGGTTTCAATTGAGCATATATAGGTAGAAAACATGATCACTCTTAATCTCCAAAAATCCTTTTTTGTTAAATGATTTTCATTTCCCCAGGACATATTTAGCTTCATAACATAGTCATCATATTTATTAGGTACACTATGAGAGAAGAAAACCCCCTACATATTTTTTTTTAACATTAATAGATTCCTACTAAGGCACTTAGTCTCTTGATAATGAGAATGTGTACTTGCTTCAAAAAGTAATAAATTCTTATGTAACTTTAATGGAAAACCCTAATCATTATTAGTCCATGTTGAAGGCATAGAGGGACTATAACGATCGATAATTCGTTGAATTCATATTAGTTTTTCGTTTGACTAATTTTTTTGCATAATCTCTATTGTTCAAGATAGAGAACTAAAAAGATTATTTTTTATATAATAAAAAAAACCATATATGTCATGATCTCATTGGATAATAGATTCGAGGTCTTATTTCCATCTTTGCTATTCCCAATGTTTTATATGTTAGCATATCCAAAGTTTTTGATCATCTATGGTCTTTTTGAATTTTTACTATTTTTATTTAAATGTTTAGATATCCAAAGTTTTGAGCATCGAGAGTCAGTTTTTTATTAGTTGACTTCATATTAGTTTGTCCTTTGACTAATTTTTTTTTGCATAGTCTCTATTGTTCGAACTATTATTATTATTATTATTATTTATTGTTATTATAAAGTACTTACAGAGGCATTTTTATTATTACGTACATAAACAGGCCTGCCACACTACATTATTTCTTAAATTTTTACATTGCACGAGGCCCTTGGAAAGTCATGACAGCCTTAAATGTTTACCTAACAGGCCTCACAAGCTTAAATGTTTACTTATCAGGTGTGTTACAATACATTTTCCTCCGATTTTTTTATACAATGTTGTCTGCAGTGAATATGTGCAATATTGTTCTTCAGTGACATTATTGATTCATTGGTTGATTCTTTATCGTTGGTTCGTTGGATGCTACTTATTAGTCCCTTTTATTCAAATTTGCAAATTTGAGGTCCTGCAGCTGTGGTTGGAACTCTTGGTGATTATTCACTCCTTTGTTCTTTGCTACTTTCTCTTGTTTGCTTCAACTTTGCAAGGTTGAGGTCCTGCGTCCGCAGTTGGACCTATTGTTGCAGTTTTCACAGTTGGGATTCTGCATCCGTGATTGGAAATGTGCTTCTGTTGTTCCCCATTCAAAGGTAGGTTTCAGTGCCATGGTTTCGTTCCTATTCGTTGTTTGTCGTCTTCTATTTCCAGTTTGCAAGGAAAAAATTTCAATATTGGGAATGCTTGAGTCAAAATCCTCTTGCAGAACATTTGTGTATGTGACTACTAAGACCAGAGAAATAGGAGTCTAGTGTTTTATTGGTATTGTTCTTCAATGTCAATGTTCGACATAGAACCCACCTCTGTGACATATAAAAAAGGAAATCAAATTTTCTCCTCATTTTTTCTGTTCTTGAAAACCATACATTTGGTGCATACTTTTCAGGTTGTTCCATTCCAAAGCATCTTGTTCCCCTTTGAATGTCAATGATGGACACAAAATCCACCTCTGTTGCAGCCATAGTGACATATTAAAAAGGAAACTGAATGTTATCCTCATATTTTTTGTTCCTGAAAAGCATACGTTTGGTGCATTTTTTTCAGGTTGTTCCCTTCCAATCACATGTACCCACTTGCATGTCTTGGACATCAAACCATAGCTCGTTGGAAAATAGCAATGCAAAAAAAATATGAGGAATAGTTTGAAAAAAATGCACCAAATGCATGGTTTTCAGGGACATAAAATATGAGGAGAAAATATGATTTCCTTTTTTATATGTCACTATGGTTGCGATAGAGGTGGGTTCTATGTCGAACATTGACGTTCAATAACAACACCAAGACAACGTTACATTCTTGTTTCTCTGGTCATAGTAGTCACATACAAAGATGTTTTTCAAGAGGGTTTTGAATGAGGAATTCTGAGTACTGAAAATTCTTACTTGAAAACTGGAAAAAGAAAACAATGAATAAGGATGCAACCATGGCACTGAAACTTACTCGTGAATGGGGAACGACAGAAGCGAAGTTCCAATTGCAGATGCAGAATCCCACCCATACAAAATGCAAATTTCTTAAATGTTCATACAGTGGGAGGCCCTTGGGCGGTCCTCATAGCCTTAAATGTTTACCTAACAGGCCTCACAGCCTTAAATGTTTACTTAACAGGCATGTTACAATAGATCTTACTTCGATTTTTTGATACAATCCTGTCTATAGTGAATTTGTGAAACATTGTTCTTCACCAACATTATTGGTTCACTGGTTAATGCTTGCTCATTGGTTCGCTGGATGTTTCTTATTCTTGTTTGATTCAACATTACAAAGTTGATTTCCTGCAGCTACAGCTGTAGTTGGACCTCTTGAAGCTTGTTCACTGGTTTGTTGTTTGTTTTTTTCTATTGTTTGCTTCAACTTTGCAAGGATGGGATCCTACATCCGCAGTTGGACCTCTTTTTGTAGTTTTCACAGTAGGGATTCTACGTCTGCAATTGTAACTGTGCTTCTATCATTCCCCATTCATGGGTAATTCTCAATGCCATGGTTGTGTTCCTATTTGTTGGTTGTTGTTTGCTATTTCCAGTTTGCAAGTAATAATTTTCAATACGGGGAATGCTTGAGTCAAAACCCTCCTGCAAAACATCTTCGTATGTGACTACTACGACCAGAGAAACATGAGTGTAATGTTGTCTTGGTATTGTTCTTGAACATCATTGTTCAACACAAAACCCACCTCTATCGCAGCCATAGTGACATATAAAAAAGGAAATCAAATTTTCTCCTCGTATTTTTTGTTCCTAAAAACCATATGTTTGGTGCATTTTTTTCATGTTTTTCCCTTCCAAAACTTCTTGTTTCCCTTTGAATTTAAATGCTAAAAAAAACCCACCTCTGTTGTAGCCATAGTGAGATATAAAAAAGGAAATCAAATGCTCTCCTCATATTTTATGTTTTTGAAAACCATACGTTTGGTGCATTTTTTTTCAAATTGTTCCCTTCCAATGACATATTCCCAGTTCCATGTCTTGGACATCAAACCATAGCTCATTGGAAAATAGGAATGAAAAAAAAATATGAGGAACAACCTGAAAAAAAAAATGCACCAAACATATGGTTTTCAGGAACAAAAAATATGAGGAGAAAATTCGAATTCCTTTTTTATATGTCACTATGACTGAGATAGAGGTGGGTTCTATGTCGAACATTAACATTCAAGAACAATACCAAGGAAGCATTACACTTGTGTTTCTTTGATCGCAACAGTCACATACAAAGATTTTCTGCAAGAGGATTTTGACTCAAGCATTCCTAGTGTTGAAATTTCTCACCTGCAGACTGGAAATAGCAAACAACAACAACAAATAGGAGTGCAACCCTGGAACTGAAACTTACCCGTCAATGGGGAATGCCAGAAACAAAGTTCCATTCATGGATGTATAATCCCAACCGTGCAAACTGCAACAACAGGTCCAATTGCAGATGCAGGTATTCAACCTTGCAAAGTTGAATCAAACAAGAGAAAACAACAAACAACAAACCAGTGTGTCAATTTACCAGGCATTGTTTTGTGACTACTATCGGAATATTGTTTTGTGATCGAATTCTAGAATAGAACAAGTGAGCATGACCACACATTGTTCTGGATAGAGGGTGCATCGTTCTATGAAATTACAAAAACTCACAGATTGAGCAGTTTCTGGAAAATACATGGCATGCAACCAAGATCATTTTGGATCCATAACTTTCCAAAGTTCATAGACATTATCATACAAGAAGATGTAAAAAAGGAAAAATTTCACATTTCAGATACAATTTCCCTATGTCGTCAATGAGAACAACAAGGATCATAGAGCCAATTAGTTTAGAGGACAATGTTCTCATTGAGAAATCTAAATCTTTGTTCGCATTTATAGAACAAGGAGACTTTGATGATTTAATAAGATTCCAAGACTTCTTGGCAGAGATAAATCCAACAGAATATGAGTACATCCAAGCCATACAATCTACACTTAAACAACCAATAGTTTTCCATAAACGAAAACTTTCACATATTTGGAACAATAGTTTCTCCAAGGACCAACCAATTATGTGGAATGAAAATACAGACGCACAGTATGTCCTCAATACATATGCTACAACATCATATTGTACTTTTTACATGACAAAGGTTGATAAATCTATGACAAGTGCATTCATAAGAATACACAAAGAACATGAAAAATGTCATATTGATGCTATGAAAATGATACGTGCACTTGGAGATACATTGCTTAATCTTCAACAAATCTCTTCTCAACAAGCAATCCACATTGCATTTTCCTTACCCCTAAAATGTGGTTCAAGGAAATGTCTCTTCATAAACACATCTCCACCTGAGAAACACAAATTGGAACATGGTTTACATTTGGGCCACCAAAAATACTATTAAAATAAAATAATATGAAAAATGTTGAAATAAATATAAACAACATCTCTTTGAACTTGAACCAGAGTTTGTCGAGCTCCAACTATATTTCATAGATGAGAATTTTTTTCCCATAGTTAATGTGTTTCTATGGCTTGATAATTATTATACTAAGTGTTGTTGTGTGAGGGATAAAGTTATTTTCTCCCTTTCCTTTTCCTCTTCTATACTTACCCATTTTTCCCTTTTCTTCTTCCCCTCTATTATTCTTTTCTGGTTCTATACTTAGTCGCATTTATATGATCATGGGTTCACGGAGTGGAGGATTGACAAATCCTCATCTCCATCTATATCTTCACATCATGAGTTCGACCAACCGCCGTTCGTTTCCATACTTGGCCAATTTTATGGCCGTAGGTTCCTAGGTAGGCGTTATCGAACTCTCATGCCCCGTGTTCGGGGTATACATATTTCACCAAAAACTTTGGTAATCTATAATTCAGCCTCGGACTCCTCGAAATCGCAAGCCTCACTCTACCTACGATGAATCTGTCTAACCTCCCCTCCTTTCCATACTTAGTCGATTCTTCAAAGTTTCATGGGTTCACAGACTCCTAGGTTCACAAAAGTTTGAAAGAATTTTTTGCTCCCCTCCATCCCCGCCACCTTTGCCCCTTCCCAATGCACATTAATTATGATTTTACTAGTGAAAACTCACCACACAGGTTCAAAAATATTTCCATTAATAAGCAAAAAGATCGAGGACATATCCCATTAAAATGCATTAATGGGAGAATATTATGGGATCTGATGATTTTTTTGTGTCGATCTTGAATTGGCAAAAAATTGTTGGTTATTTTTTTTTTTTTAAGGGATCATCATAGTAAGAATGAAATATTGTGCTAGACCACTCTCATATACAAAGGTGTTGACATCATGTCCCTCTTTAATATTGTGCTAGCCCACTCTCATATACAAAGGTGCTGACATCATATCCCTCTTTAATATTGTGCATATATTACAGCTTGTGATATTTGAGAACATGCTTGCATATGAAAATGTTAACTCATATATTTTCTCTATCACCTATGCATTTGAGAAAAATTTGCGAGCCGAAAACACCCTTCAAATTGGAACATGGTTTACATTTGGGCCACAAAAATACTATTAAAATAAAATAATATGAATAGTATTGGAATAAATATAAACACATTCTCTTTAAAATTGAACATGAGTTTGTCGAGCTCCAGGTATATTCCATAGCTGAGAATTTTTTTCCCATAGTTAATGTTTATGTCCGCGAGTTACCAGATTGCTGCTATCAAACTCTCATGACCCCTGTTCTCTGATATACATCTTGCACCCAAAACTTCCATGATATACAATTCGACCCCATACTCCTCAAACTAGTAAGCTTCACGCTACCTACGATGAGTCTGTCTGGTTCTAGGTCCGTCTGACCACCCCGCCTTTCCATACTTAGTCTATTCTTCACCTCTTGTTTTCGTAGATTCATGGGTTCGCGGACTCTCGGGTTCAGAAAAGTTTGAAATCATTTATCTCTCTTGTCCATCCCCTACACCTTCGTACACTTACCAATGCAAATTAATTACACGTTTTATTAATGACAACTCACCACAAAGGTTCAAAAATATTGGCATTAATAACCAAAAAGCTCGAGGACCTATCCCATTAAAATGCATTAAACCAAGATCTACGGGAGAATATATTATCATCCACCAATGTTCATTTTAAATACTATCAGGACACACTTATTGTCACATGTTGCAGTACAAACAAATCTTCATCAAAGAATTATCTTTTCTCACAGGCACCCCAGATGCACCCCAGTTGTCTGATATCGAATTGGTAGAGGTCAATATTATGGGATCTGATTTTTTTTTTGTGGATCTTGAACTCGAAAAAATTGTTTTTTGCTTTAGTTTTTTTAAGGCATTTTTCCCCGCCTTTCCATACTTATTCGATCCTTCAACTCCTATTGTCACAGATTCACGGGGTCCCAGGCTCCCAGGTTCACAAAAATTTCAAAGCATTTTTCACTCCCGTACATCCCCATCATCTTTGCACCCTTCCTAATGCACATTAATCATGCCTTTATTAGTGACAACTCACCACACATATTCAAAAAGATTGGAATCAATAGGCGAAAAGGTTGAGGACATCTCCCATTAAAACACATTAAACCAATATTTACAAGAGATTATATTATCATCCTCCATCATTCATTTTAAATACTTATTCCCATTTCCCTCTATCATCGAAAACTTGGTTTATAAGGTGCCTTCCTTGTAATGTCCATGGTCATCCACATCTGAGACAACTTAGAGATGTTATTCAGGCCCAATTGAAAGACGAGGGACTAGTTTTATGTGACGTCATCTTTGAGGGAAAAAAATTATGTTAGCCAACTGAAATGCAGACAAAAAAATATAAGTATCTTATGATCGGAATTCTCCCTGTATTAGATCCATTGGTTGGTTGAAAGGCCTGCCTGAAGATTTGTATGTTGAACTTCTTTGTTTTATTGCTAGAAATTTGAAGGGACTTTCAAGTCACCTGCAAACTTCTCCTTTGTTGAAGTATATAGCTTCTTCCAACAACATGAATTTGGAAATTGTATCAAATGCTGCAGACCACACTAGAATTTGTCTTTCGTCAAAGGATTCACACATATCGTGGATTACAAAATGGTCTATAATATTCAGAAGTGACGCCAAATATTACTCCATGCCCAAATATACTCAGAAGGAAATTATAAATTTGGATCCTCACGAAAGTGGGAAACTATATGGGTGGTTGAATCAACATCCTAAAATTACAAAACTTTCTATCTCAAAGTTCGTTGAGTGAATTTTGGGTGTAGTAACAAACTTGACATAAAGTCAGATTCTATGTCAAAGTTTGTTGAGCAACCTCTGGATGTAGTAACAGACTCGACATACAATCAACTTTCTATCAATATTGTACATTTTTTCACTATTCCTATGAAAATAATTACATCTGGGTCGAAGAGCTTACCACTCTTTGTAAGAATGTTCTCCTAGTGGTTGAAGGTGGGTATATAATTAGGGAACGAGGCTCACAAAAGTTTTTGATTCCTGCATCAACGAGTAACTGGGAAAAGTTAATGGGAAGGAATTCTGGGCTATGGAGTTTGCAACACTTTCTAAAGATTACTTTATACTACCACCTTTTGCAGGAAGTTTGACGTATTCAGGGAATGATTTGGTTTCTAAAGATCACCTTTTACTACAACCTTCATGTAATGATTTTGTTTCATTCTTTAGAAGAAAACTTGATGTAGTAGATATTCCAGAGTTATTTCCACTGAATATCAATCTTCCTAATGTTTCCCATGCTTTGAATAAGGATAATGCATTTCTTCTGTTGCAGTAGATCTGATATTTAAAAAAAATGGAAGTTTCTCGATGCTTGAAGTATTAACTTGTATGGTTCAAATAAATTGCCATCACCTCAAAGCAAGCATCTCTCGAGTTGTTCATCAAGATAATAGGTTGATAAGAACAATGTGCTTTCATGGTCATAGAGTTCTTCCATTTCCATCTTTGGTTTGCACAGATGCTTTTATTGCTAGTTTGTTTCTTTCTCCTGGTGGTGGATCCTTCTATCCCAACTAACATGAAGGAAATAATCTAGCTCTACGGAGTTTGATCGCTTCCTAGGATATGAGTTGACTATATATTAATTTCAGCTAACTTAAAAATGTTTGTGTGAAACCTAATGTTAGACAAAAAATACAATTTTTAATTTTTTAAAATATAAAATAATGTATTTTTTTAACACACCATTGGTCAAAACGTTTGAGGCGTTATTTGGGATTCACGTCCTTCAAAAATGCTTTTAATGCTAGCTTGTTTCTTTCTCCTAGTGGTGGATCCTTCTATCCCAACTAACATGATGGAAATAAACTAGCTCTACGGAGTTTGATCGCTTCCCGGGATCTAAGTTGACTATATATTAATTTCAGTTGACTTAAATTTTTTGATGTGTGAAACCTAATGTTAGGAATGGAAAATACAATTTTATATTTTTAAAAATATAAAATAATGTATTTTTTAACACACCATTTTTCGAAAAGTTTGAGACGTTATTTGGGATTCACGTCCTTCAAGAATGTAAATTAATTACGCAATTAATATTGCTTGTAGAAATGCATTTGATCCATCTTCGACTATGACAATTGCATTAACACCGCAATGTCCAGATAATAAATGTCTGACATGCACCTAATGTCAAGGTCAACATCGCATTGGACACCCAACCTCCAAAGATTTCCGGACTCACAACAACATTGTAATTGTCGTGACAAAGAAACGCTAAAGTCGATTCTCTTTTGCAGGTCTGACAACCCTGCAATCTAAGTTCTTTGACAATGACAGGTCTACTTGTTCACCACATTACCTCCCTGCAATCGATGACATTGTTTCCATTGCCACTGCTAGTGTCAATGTCCGAAGTTGAAGCTATCTGAAGCCTAGAATCACTACCAATGTCGATGTCTTAAGCTGAAGCTACCTGGAGCCTAGAGTCGCGACTTGATATACTTTTACATATGTTCAATTGCATGTAGGTGCAGGTTTTAGTGGGTTGGGTAGTGTTGCATACGAATACCAACCATTTGTGCAAACCCAAGCTGGGGATGGAAGCACTCTATGACCAAGAAGGTTCTTTGTGCTTATCAACATGTGATCCTGATTAACAACTCGATAGACGTTTGCGGCAACGTGATGGTGATTTATTTGAAACAGACAAGTTAATACTACAAGCATCGAGCAACTTCTTTTTGTTTTTCAAATATCAGATCTACTGCAACAGAAGAAATGCATTATCCTTATTCAAATAATGGGAAACAACAGGAAGATTGATATTCGGTGGAAATAGCTCTGGAATATCTACTACAACAAGGTTTCTTCTAAAGAATGAAAGAAAATCATTGCATGAAGGTGGTAGTAAAAGGTGATCTTCAGAAACCAAATCATTATGTGTATACGTCAAACTCCCTGCAGAAGGTGGTAGTATAAAGTAATCTTCAGAAAGTGTTGCAAAGTCCATACTCCAGAATTCCTTCCCATTAACTTTTCCCAATTACTCGTTGATGCAGCAATGAGAAACTTTTGAGAGCCTCATTCCCTGATTATATACCCACCTTCAACTACTAGGGGAATATTCTTGCAAAGAGTGTTAAGCTCTTTGATCTAGATGTAATTATTTGCATAGGAATAGTGCAAAGAATGTGTAGTAGTGATCGAAAGTTGATTGTATGTCGAGTATGTTACTACATCCAGAGGTCGGTCAACAAAATTTGAGATAGAAGTTGACTGTCTTTTGAGTTTATTACTATATCCAGAAGTCTCTCAACAAACTTCGAGATAGAAAGTTCTATAATTTTAGGATGTTGATTCAACCACTCATACAGTTTCTCACTTTCATGAGGATCCAAATTTATAATTTCCTTCTGAGTATATTCGGGCATGGAGTAATATTTGGCATCACTTTTGAATACTCCAGACCATTTTGTAATCCATGATATGTGCCACTCCTCCGAAGAAATATAAACTCGAGTGTGTTCTACAACATTTGATACACTTGCCAAATATGTTTTGTTGGAAGAAGATATATACTTCAACAAAGGAGCATTTTGTAGGTGACTTGAAAGTCCCTTCCAATTTACAACAATAAAACAAAGAAATTCAACATACAAATCTTCAGGCGGGCCTTTCAACCAACCAAATGATCGAATACAGGGAGAATACCAATCATAATATACTTGAATTTTATGTCTGAGCTTTTGTTGGCTAACATGATTTTTTCCCCCCAAAGTTGATGTCACATAAAACCACTCCCTCATCTTTCAATTGGGCCTAAATCACATCTCTAAGTTGTCTCAGATGTGGATGACCAGGAACATTACAAGGAAGGAACCTTAAACCCCAAGTTTTCGATGATAGAGGGAAATTAACACTTATCAAAGTACAAAATGTTGAATAAAAAGCTAATGTAGCCAGGCCATATCTAGAAGAGACAAACTATTCAAGAAGCTAATTGAGATAGATCTAGCTGGCAGCACCCATGAAGTCCAAGACCTGAAATTGATATTCAACTCATTGTTTTTAACTGGGAAAGAATTTGATGATCAAGCTGAAACCTATAAAAGACTGTCATTTGAAATTTTCTATGGAATTCTTGAATATGGTGAAGATGGTGTGAAAAACTGGCTAGTTGATTATTCGATTAAAAACAAGATATTGAAGAAGCATTGCACAACCTCTCTATTGATATAAGGGACTTGGAAAGTGAATTCTTCAGTATAAAAATCTGGCATGAAATATATGTGGTGCCCATGAGGAGCTACATCGAGGAGTGGTTCAAAAAGGTTGTCGACAAGATTTCCAATGAAGGGAAAAGGACGCTTGAGATGGTTCCCATAACCGCTGAGGAAGTCCATAAAAGGACATTAGTGAGCAAATGACAAGGGATGGGATACCATCATAATAAGTTCATACTAATCACATTCTTTTGTCTTTGTCAATGTCTTCATCTAGTTACTCTACCTCTTTAAATAGAAAGGTTTAACCGAGGACTGACAATTTTGTCTTTCTTCTTGCCAGGTCTTGTTGTCTTCCATCGTCGACTTTCTTCTTTCTATAGGCTTGATTATTGTACATATTTTATTTATGGTCCGTAGGAGCCCCAATCCCAATCATAAGTGCAAACGCATTTAAATTTTAGAGAATATATCCTGAACTATATATATTTTTTACAAATTCCAAGAGAGTTATTTTGGGAAATAATCTCAATTGTATTTTGTAACCCAATTTATCTGAATATAAAATATGTGAGGTTGTTGTATGGTGTTTTCCAATGTTTAATATTGTTTTTTTTGAATTTTGTATATATTTTTTTAATTGACTCATTTTCCTGTACAACTATTGATAGATGAATTCAACCTCTTTCTACAAGAATTTAGTTAAAAATGCATGATAAGCTTTTTTCCCCCCTACCCAATACTTCGATTTAAATAAAAGCTACTCTATTCGCTCCTTACATTTTACATGTAATAATAATTTGTGATATGACATATTTCTATGGCACCCACCCTATACTTAATAAAGAAATGGGTAGTCTCGTCCTTCTTTCATTCTTCGGGGCCCCAAAAATAGAGTCAATGAATGACTCTATTTCAACATGGCAACTCAGGTGTTGACATAATGTTCTTGTTTAATATTGTGCATATATTGCAGCTTCTTATATTTGAGAATATTCTTTCATATAAAAATGTTACGTCATATACTTTTTTGTCTATTGCTTACGGGTTTGATAAAAATTTGTGAGCCGAAAACACCCTACAAATTGGAACATGGTTTACATTTGGACCACAAATAATCTATTAAGATAAATTAATATGAATAATATTCGAATAAATATAAACAAATTCTCTTTAAACTTGAACCTGACTTTGTCGACCTCCAAAAATATTACATAACTGAGACTAAATGTTTGTTTCTCCCTTTCTTTTCCCTCCTCTATACTTACTCGTTTTCCCCTTGTCTTCTTCCCCTCTATTATCCCTTTTTGGTTCTATACCCACATTTCTATGATCATGGGTCCCCGGGTTGGCGGAATGCCATATGCTCATCTCCATCTATATCATCACATCATGAGCTCGACTGACCGTCGTCCCTTTCAATACTTAGCCAATTATCTGACCACGGGGTCCCAGGTTAGTGCTATCGAACTCTTATGCCCCATGTTCCATCATATACATCTTGCAGAAAAACTTTCGTGATCTAAAATTCGACCCTAGACTCCTCCAACTCGCAAGCTTCACTATACCTGGGTTCACAAAAGTTTCAAACTATTTATCGCTCCCTTCCATCCCCACCACATTCACTCCCTTCCCAATGCACATTCATTATTCTTTTACTAGTGACAACTCACCACACAGGTTCAAAAAAATTGGCATTAATAAACAAGCAATAGATGTTGTTGTGTGATATACTTACCCCTTTTTCCCTTTTCTTCTTCCCCTCTATTATTCCTTTTTGGTTCTATACTTAGTCATCTTTCTATGATCGCAGGTTCCCGGGTTGACAGACTGACAGATCCTCGTCTCCATCTATATCCTCACATCACGAGTTTGACCAACCACCGTTCCTTTCCATACTTAGCCAATTTTATGGCTGTGTTTTTCGGGGTTGGAGCTATCGAAATCTCATGCCGCTTTTTCTGTGATATACATATTGCACCCAAAACTTTTGTGATCTACAATTCCACCCCGGACTCCTCGAACTCGCAAGCTTCACTCTGCCCGGGTTCACAAAAGTTTCAAAGAATCTATCGCTCCCTTCCATCCCCACCACCTTTGAACCCTTCCCAATGCACATTAATTATGATTTTACTAGTGACAACTCAACATATTGGTATGAAAAAATTGGCTTTCATAAGAAAAACCCTCGAGGACATATCCCATTAACACACAATAAACCATCATTTACTGGAGTCTGACTAACCGCTATTTCTTTCCATACTTAGCCAATTTTATGGTCGTCAGTTCCCGAGTTGGCACTATCGAACTATCATTCCCCGTGTTCTATGATATACATCTTGCACCCAAAAATTCTTTGATCTACAATTCCACCCCGGGCTCCTCCAACTCACAAGCTTCACTCTACCCGGGTTCACAAAAAGTTTCAGAGTATTTATCGCTCCCTTCCATCCCCGCCACCTGCGCACCCTTCCCAATGCACATTAATTATGATTTGATTAGTGACAACTCACCACATAGGTTCAAAAATATTGGCATGAATAAGCGAAAACCTCAAGGACATCTCCGATTAAAACACATTAAACCGTAATTTACGTGAGATTATATTATCAGATATCTTCTTCCCATGTTACGTTTCATGTTACTTTATGGGAAGATTCCATTTCATATTAATTACTTTATTTCTGCCATGTATTTCTGGGTAGATTCTTTTACAATAATTATAAATTAAGATATAAGTTATATCTTAAATTAGTATTCAATGAAATTTCAACATAGGTTTTAATATTTAATTTTTTTTTATCATTTCATTTCTAAAAAACAATTGAACATAACTTTTTAATATTTAATTTTTTTCTTTAATTCTCATTTAATTTTACATATTTCAACTTTCATTTGCTTATTGTTAAAGATCTATTCTAATTGCCCTTTACTTACCATATTGTTAATTTCTGATTTTTTAACAATATTCCTCGTCTCTCCCCATCTTCCAATAATCATCATCATCAATAATTATAAGGTGCCAACTATCATCTCCATTTCCAAATCTACTTGCCAAGGACTAAGCTACCACACAACACCCTAGTCGACTGAAATGATCAATAGCACATTCTAACTTTCTCTTTCCTCTTTATTTTTCCTGAAATGACCAATGATGAATTCCCCTTTCTTTTTCCCCTCTACTTTTTCTTTATGGTTACTTAGTCATTTTTCCAAAAAATTCTAACTGCGCAAGTTGGCGGACTCATAGATTCACATTTATACTCATGCTTTTATATCATGACTCCGACTGACCACCTCACCATTCCATACGTAGGCACTTTTTCGATCAAAGATTCCTGGGAAAGCAGGCTCTAGATTACACTTCCATTGTTTTGTGACCTACAAACAACACCCTAACCTCTGCAATATACAAATTGATTGTCGAACTCCCACATCATCCCCTCTTCTATGTTACACATTTTGCACTCAAAAGTTCCAAGACATATAATTTGACTGTCGGGGCCTCACATCTCCTAGGGAACCCTTATCACCCTTGTCACCCTTGTCATCCTGGGGAATTAGTAATCTTTAATGCTAACAATTCTTCATGTAGAAACCATAAATATTTCCATTAATGAGTGAAAGGCTTGAGGAGATCTCCCAGACTTCCGCGATATACAAATTGACTATTGGAATCATGCATCATCCCCTCTTCCGTGTTTACACATTTTGCACTAAAAAGTTTCGAGACATACAATTTGACCGTCGGGGCGTCACGTCTCCCGGGGAACCCTTTTCACCCTAGTTTGAAGCCCGTCTGACCGCTTTCCATACTTACCCATTCCTTGTAATCTCTTTCGCGGATCCTCAGGTTGGCGGGTTCACGAAATCTCCAATTCCTAGTCACTATTTCCTGTGTCTTCCACCTTCGCACTTCTTTCCAAGTATGCAAAAAATAAGGATTAATGCTAACAGTTCATCATGCAACAACCGTAAAGATCATCATTAATAAGTAAAAGGCTCGATGAGACAATCACTGACTATCGGTACACAACGTTTCCAGAAACATGAAGAAAAGATCTTGCCATATAATGGGATATCTATTACAAATTTCAATATATTAGTGAAAACGAGTCTGACCTACTATTTCCCTATTCCATACTTAGCCACTTTTTGATTGTGGGTTCCGGGACAGGTGGGGTCATGATTGCACTTCCAATGTTCCGTGGACTGCAAAAAGTACCCGGAGTTCCCCAACATACAAATTTGTCCACTGGACTACCCCATCATGCCCTCTTTTGTGTTACACGTTTTCCACTCAAAACTTTCGAGACATATAATTTGACCATCGGGCCCTCACCTCTCCTGGTTATACATTGTAACCCTATTTTGAAGCCCGACCGACCACTTTCGATAATCAACCATTCCTTAATTGCTCTTCCCCATCCTCGCCACCTTAGTACTTGTTTCCAAATATGAAATTAGTAAGCTTTAATGCTAACATCTTGTCATGTAGGAACCGTAAAGATTGTCATCAATGAGCGAAACGCTCAAGGAGATCTTCCATTAATACGCATTAAACCAAGATTTTCGGAGGTTTATATTATCCCTTCCAATTGTTCATCTCAAACAAGATGGAATGTCTTTTGTGGGTCATCGGGTTGGAGGGTTCACGAAATATCCAATCCTTAATTGCTCTTCGCCATAACCGCCACCTTTGCACTTCTAAGTATGAAATTACTAGTCTTTCATGCTAACATATCATCATGCAACAAAAGTTGAGATTGTCATTAATGAGAAAAAGGATCGAGGAGATCTCCCATTCACACAAATTGGACCAAGATTTGTGGATGGTTATATTATCCTTTCCAACTATTCATTTCAAACATCATTTGGAGCAAACAGAGGTTCTTGTAAACTTATGGAAGCAGCTCGACAACAGTTCTGTGGAGATACAGTGAACATCTTCGGGCGTCAGGACTAGAACTTCCAATGGTCCAGGGAATACTCTTACTATTCATCCTATTCCACCCAGAACGAAGTAATTTGGACCTCTGGAATTGCTCGTGCAGGCTGTGTCCATAAAGTTTTTTACTGTAAGGAGGTGGTCTCTTGGTTCGCAAAAAAATATATTTCAAGCCAAAGAATTATTGCACTACGGGACCACTCTCCTATTTCTTTGTCACCTCGGGTCTTTTGCAACATGTTAATATTGTCAGAGACAAAATTGACCTTCATAGGAAAAGACTACAAGCAGTTCCTAAAAAATCATGATAACGGGTTGGACCTCTTACCTAAGTTCTTGGAAGACCCAACAACAGTTCTTGAAGATATCACAAATTTGCATGTTAGTTTTTTTAGAAATCCATTCCGAGAAATTTACTGGTTGTTTACAAGAATAACGAGACAGGAATCCACAACAAGCGTTTCCTGCATGGTTCCTTATCTTTTGTATTTCACAGTCAAGGAACAATCCATTTTTTAATGGGGGAAGCTAATTTACATTGAAATATGTTCCTAATTGTCACAATTCAAAGAAGAGAAGAAATTTTATATGTCATCCTACTTGGTTTTCATGATAGTGCATTGCTATATGTTTCCAAAACTGTCTCTATACAAGAAGGTAAACTATGAATTCGACCTAGTAACCTTCTAGTACCAATCCTTGTGGAGGAACAAGTCCTCCCATTGTTTTTATGAGGTTTTTAATGGCTTTGTCTCAGTTTTCAAATATTTATTGTTAGGAAAGGATGCTCCCCAGATGTCTGAATAGGAAACCAAGTTTTTGGACAGGAAGGGGACACTTGAACAAATGGAAAATTACACTGTAATAAGGATTTTTGGCTCCAAGGAAAATCCTGGTTTCCTTCCATGTCACATCATGGACAAGATGCTTGTTACAGAAACAACAAGGAAATATAACTACTGGTTGCATTTTTTCCATGAGAAGAGAAAAAAATAGTTCATTCCTCTACCTTGGAAAGTCGGGGACTTCGTGTTCAGGAACATCAACAAGATTGACAAATTCGCAGGCCATTTCAACAACTTGAACCTAAGATATGCTAAAAGGTTAAGAGGGTTCAACCCTAATGGGATTTTTCTAGAGAGTTTACTAGCAGTTGGATTTAGTAACTCTTTCATCCAGACATGCCTGAACGAAGACAGAGACAATGACTACAACACTCCTACTCCTCATGATGGCGACATAGAGACATTGCAAAGCACAACTGAATTGTACAAGCAATGAGGAAAAGGCCCTGGTGAGAAGAGTGTCCACTCCCTGGCTAGCACTCTCAAGAGAACGACATCATGAAGCATCACTCCAACAGCCCACCCTAGTAAGAAAGCAACCCAAAATTATTCAAACAAAGGAGGAGATAAGAACCATCCTCGTGGTAAAATTGATAGTTCTCACAAGCTTCCTGTGAGGAAGAAGAGAAAAAATGTTGTAGGACAAGCATAAGATCCTGAAATTGAAAGTGAGGACATGGAGCTTGAGACTGATCTGGATAACGTATTTTGCAACGTTGATCAGCCCACAGATGCGATCCACCATATTTCCATAATGGAAATATCTGAGACCGATATTTTTGATGAAGATGAATACTTCGTATTCTAGAGCGTTGTTTTTGACAGCCAATCTAAAAATTTAATTATTGAAAAGAGATGTAAGAAATAAGAAAGTGAAATCTCATTCAGAGATTAACCTTATGAACATGCAGTCATCCCAAATCTACCGACTTCACCGAGCAACTAGATATGCTCTTGATGATTCCATTGGAGGCATTGAAGAGGAGAATGCCAGATTGAACGACCGAATTAAGGAATTGGAGGAAGATTTGATTCATATCCCATTTCTTGCCAGTCCTTTAGAAAAAACTGTGCCTGACACTCCTACAACCAAGCTAAAAGGATCCTCTAACCTCCTGACATCGTGTAGAGGCTATGTGGATAATAATATCAAGAAAACAATGGAGCTAATTACTCAATCATGGGAAACACCACAGAATATAGCTTCCCTTGGAATGAGGGCACATGCTTTGCACGAACATTTGCAAACGAATTTAAAAAATGAAGAATGTTTCTATCTAGAGATGGTCATCCCTTTTGGAAACCATGTCACCAACATGTCAGATCTGAGAAAAGAAGATACCCCCTCCCCAAACCGGATCAAACAATTAAAAGCATGATGGAAAGAGAAAGTTAATAACTTTCATCTCATTGTCGAATCATGTGAAAAATCCATATCATAGAAAGAATAATTATTTAGAAAGCTGACCAAAATAGACTTAGTTAGAAGTACCAATGAGGTCCAAACCCCCAACTTAATCCTCAATTCCTTGTCCTTAACCAAGAAATCTTTCGATAAACAAGTTGATATTTTAAAGAGGTTGTATTTAGAAAAGTTTTACGAAATCCTTGAATATGGTCAAGATGACGTGGACAATTGGCTAGTGGACTATTCAGCACAGAATGAAGAAATTGAACAGGCTCTGCGTAATATTTCTATTGATCTAAGAGAATTAGAAAATGATCCTTTCAACATAAAAATTCGAGATGAGATCAACGTGGCCCCCATGAGAAGCTACATTGAAGAATGGCTCCAAAGGGAAATAGACAAGCTCATAGATGAAGGGAAACAAGCGGTTGGCACGATTCCAGTGGTCGTCGACAAGAGCAATAAAAAGGCATCAACAAGAAAATATCAAAGGGATAAATAGATACCATTATAGTAAGTCTATACTGATCACATCTTGCTTTCTTTATCAATCTAGTTATTCCACCTCTTTAAATAGGAATGTCTAACCAAAGATTGATAACTTCCAATTTCTTCTTTTCAAGTCTTTCTCTCTATAGTCACCCACTTCTTCTTTCTACGGTCCTATTTACTGTACTTATTTCTTTTATGGTCCACGGGAGCTCCAATCCCATTCTATATGAAAAACACATTTAAATTTCCAGAAATATGTAACATACATTATTATTTTTTGATAAATTTCAAAGAAAACTGCTTCGGGAACAATCTCGACGGTGCCTTGTAACCTTGTTTTCAGAATGCTAAATTAGTTGTCTTTATGCATATTGTTGGTGTATAAATATGTTCAATATATATATTACACTCAATTATATGTCAATCCAGGATTCATAATCGAAAGATTTGTTACACTATATGTGTCGAAAACAAGTATCCTACCTATGTCTGTTGTATCTAGCTTAAGCAAGAAATAATTAATAACATAATACTCTGTTTCTAGAATTTTTGAATCTTCACACGACTTTAAACTTAGAAGAGAAAAATGATAACAAAACTTATCAAGCAAACATTCAATCAAAAGGTTCTTTCTTAGGTGACAAGTCTTTTCATTCCAAGCTTATGAAATGGAGAGATGAACTTAAGATCTTGTTCCTTGTAGCAATCGAAAACAATAATTAACAATCAAATTTAGCTACTCTTAAATAGAAATCAATCCCAACTCTATTCTATTCAATCAAACCTTCTTTAGTACAGGAAGCAGCCAAAATGACTGAGAGACTTCATTATGGAACATGAAGATAAGAGATAAAGTCCTATGGTTCCTGTACCACTAAGAACACCACACTTGCAAACTCAAAATAACACTCTCTTTGCTTAGCAATTCCACACATCAAATTCTTGTCAATTAAATGTCAACCTACAGAAGTAGAAAAGGAAACTATATATTCTATCCAATATCTAATTACTCACACTAATTTAGAAGCAAATGATTCCATGTTGAACTTTAAAATGTAGTTGAAATCATTGACAACACATACAATTGTTAAATTTTCACACTCACACAATCAAACAAAGCATGTACAAGGAGGTTTACCTTGGTTGGGGTGGTGTGCCCTTTTTGAACCAACAAGGTATCTCTAAAGAGATAACAGACTAAAACATTCTAATCATACTCAGGAATTGCACAACAGATCATTTGTATTCCTTCAACTTGTAAATTGAATCAACAATTCATCATCTCGTACATTAAGACAATATGTATCATTTGGTTCTTGATACTTGCTTCATTACATCCATCTTATTCTATAGCCTATACATCATCCCTTATAAATAAGGTGAGACGATACTATCAAGATCTACGGATTAGTATCAAATAGTTTTTAAAATATTAAAATTGGCATTTCACATCGAATTTCTAGGGATGGACTTCATCCTCATGACACAAAGTGCATGTGTGATGAAGTCTATCATGATCTCAAAAACTGCTTTGGAGACTTCAATCCAACTGACTTATTGGAATCTCCATTAGCATACTCATTCAACAGGTGAATTCTGGAAACAGGGGTCTGGTACCAGATAAACACAGTCGCCACTGTGAGTACTAGATTAGGGGCATGGGAAGTACCAGAATGGGTGCAAGACTTGATACCGAAATAGTGCAGAGTGTGTTGGTACTGGATGTGATGCAGATTTTTGCTAGTATCAGATGCCATGTTTTGCGGGTACTGGAATAACGTTGAGCGGATAGTACCAGAATAGATGGAGATCTCGTACCGCAATAGACTGGGTACCAGATTGCGCTATAGTTGCAGTACCGGATCGCGTTATTGTTGTAGTACTGGAATAGTGAGGTGTCGGATCAAACTGCTTAAGATTCAAATGATTAGGATCATACAAATTAAACATTTAATCAAACTTACTCAAGAAAACTAAACAAAGCATGCCTTGATCATAAGTTACCTCTCTATTCACATGAACAAGGTCATCAAGTGTATTTATGGAGGAAACAATCACGTATACACTCATAGAATAGGTAAAATAGGCTAAGATAGAGGGTAATATAGGGCATTAGAAGTGTCAAAATGGAGACTCAACATTTCCCCCATGCTAAAGTCATTGCATGTCCTCATGCAACAACATCAAAACTGATACTCAAAACTTTTTGCAAAATTGTACCATTCCCCATCATTTCTCTGGATGTAGGATGTTAAAACCAAAAGCTTCACTCCTCAGTTACTTTTTAATCACTCTAGTGTATTGGATCAATCGTAAGACTTTGTTGAGTTTAGAAAAGACCTCTGCATTCTGTTCTTTTAATTGTGCATTCTCATCCTTAATGTGCCTATCCAATACTTGGTACTCAGCAACTTCTTGTTTCAGCTTCCCAATATTCACTATCAATTGTTGTTTGCTCAAAGATTTGTCTGGACTAGATGTGTTTGTTTGCTTAATCACCTCCTCTCGGGATTCCTTTTACTTTCTCAGACCCCTTAAGGTTTCTGTCACCAACCCCTCTGTCTCACTAATCGTAGCTCCATAGCCATTTTCTTTTTTCGGAGAATTTGGGACATCAATGGGATCTCATTGAAGAGAAGGAATATGTGGAACTGTTGTATTCTTGGCCATGCTTATGGTGGTCCTTCGTATAGGAATTAAGACTTCCTTGGACTTGATGATAGGGGTGGAAGTCTCCTCAAACAAATTCCTCTTTTTCATCTTAATGGCATTTATAGGTCTAGACACTAGTTTCTCCTGCGTTGATTTGATTTTTATTTTGAAGGACCAAAGTGTGGGTCCTCGAGTCTGCCCTTGCTAATCAACCCTTATTTCCATTCTAGAATATTGAGGTGTAGGCTTGAAAATTTGTTTCTTTTGATCCTTCCCCATTTTGAGTTTCCCTTTGTTTCCACTTGTCATCTTAGGAGTTTCTTCTAACTCACTAACTGTTTTTTGAGGAGACACAATAACTACCTCGAAGGCCTTTTCCAACTCCTTAACCAACTTTTGAGGGGGCTCAATAGTTTCCTCAGGGATATCATGTGAAATCTCATGTTGATTTGTCTTCTTCCTCTTTCGTTTCTTACTCTATGATAGTTGATATTTAGGATTCAAGACTGGGCTAGGTACTTTAGACTGGGCAGGCTTCTCCTTCTTAGATGTGGTGGGCCCTTATAGGATTCATTCTGCTGACACACTCTCCTTTTGAACCTTTTTATTTCTTTTCATGTTGAGGTCGTGGGTCTTTTCCAACTGGTTGGTTGGTTATGGTGATAACTCAATGGTTTCTTCAGGAGCATTGTCTAATAGATCCCCTAGCTCAAAGTCTTTCTTCTATCTTTTAGCTTTTTGGATCAAGGTTGGACTTATTTTTTGATATTGGGTGGATTTATTCTTTCTGGATGTAGTAGGTTCCCCTACAACAGAATTTTCTTTCTCCAATCCCTCAATAGGATGGGATGCATTGGGTGTAGCAGTGGCTTCTTGACCCCCTGATTCCTTTCCTCTGTCTTTGTTTTCCCTTCTACTGGATCCCTCACTATGTATTCCTACTTCCTATTCCTCTACAGATTTGGACATTCCTTCCTGAGAAAAATTCTGTTGGAGCAGTTACTTCCAACTACCACCTTGTCTCCTCAAGGGATGGACAACCAAGAGTTATACTAGGCCATGGTGATGGAGGCTAGTTTCAGGTTTCTTGGAAGTTGATTTCATTCCTCTCACGATTTTATTTAAATGCATCCATAGAAAGTGAGGAAAATCAATTTGTGGCCCTCCTTCAAAGTGTGATAAAAGTTTCAAATGGTAAATGAAGGTTACTGCATACCTCCCTTGCAGCTGAGAAATATCTGCAAACTCATGAGCATCGTCCAATATTCCTCTTTGATGTAGCTTCGAGGAATGCCCGTAGTCCAATCGGGGTCTTGATGTTTTGGCTTGAGAAATTTTTGACAAAGCTTCCTGTCAATGATCACCCTCTTGAAGTATTTTTCTCCAGCTGAAGGGAGGCCTATAGCTTCTTCTATGGTGGCCTCCAAAATTATCAACTTCATATCTCCAAACTCAACACTTTCTCCATCATATGTATGTGTAAAAGAAAGACAGAATCCTTCATGATGGCCTTTAAACTTCTCCAAAAATGGGACCCAACCGGCCTGTTCATATTTTTCCCTGCAAGCTTGATATTATGTTGCTTCCCTATATAGTTGGAATACGGGCTTATGCCTGGTGACCCCCATGCTAGCTTAAAATGATTCTTTATGGTGTATGAGGCAGGTACAGAGGATCGGAGATTGAGTACCAGATCAACGCAGACAGTGATGGAGTACTAGAAGGGGATAAGTATGAAAAATATACGAAGGCACGGGATCACAGTGTGAATGCAGGTGGTGTGACAGTAAAATGATAAATAACGCTCATCTGGATAGAAAATCCATCCAGGGGAGCGTTTATAAATTTAGATTCGGTTTACAACGGTCACATCGAGGGTAATGATGACAAGTTAAGAGAGGTCGAATTCATGAATAACACATAGAATCGTATGAGATTTGGCGTCAGACCATATTCACGGGAGTGTTAGATAATGATGACAAGAAATGTGGTCGTTATGATCAGAACTTGCAAGTATGAAATCAGCTGACATCATCGGGATCATGGTTTGACATGCATAAAGATGTGGCTCAATTCATTTGTATGGAACGATATTGAATCATGGGAGTATGGTGTTTCTCTACCAGATAAACGGAAGGCATGAAAATGATCTTGTAGGAGACACAATTACCTCATACTTCTCAGTATTTCAGGTATATAGGAATGTTTTTCATAAGGAAATGTAGATGAGGATTTGCAGAATTTTGTGGTTAAGGAGTGTGTCATGATTTGAGAGTAACCATATGTTTAATGCATAACTAGTCTAATTTCTTTAATAAAACGAAAAATGTTGAATTATATGTCCTAGTACTTGAAACACTTAACTCGAGCAACAAAACTTGAATATATGATTAGAGATACCAGTCACCTTATTACCAGTACCGGATCACCTAAGTGTCATATGAATGCAGAGTTGTGGTCAGTACCAGATGGACGAAGGGTTCCTCCCTCAGTACCAAATGAATGCAGAAACATTGTCCAGTACCAGATGTGGTCCAGTACTAGATGAGCACATACTTTCTCCTTTAGTACCGAATGAATGCGGATATGACCATTGGTACCAGATAAACACATAGGTGACCATCAGTACCTGATGAAAACGGAGAGGTGGTTCAGTACCGGAATAGTGCAAACCTCTTCCTTTGGTACCAAATGAGCACAGAGGTGAACATTGTATTCTGGTACTCAAAGATATTTTGACACAGTACCTGGTGGCAGCGCTTTGTATATTGAAACTTTTGTAGGCTGCATTTTGTAGAAGTAGCTAGTGTTTTCTGGTGTTCTGGAAGAGGATTTGTGATCTGATTCAACTGGAAAAAAAAAACCATGTTGGTGAAACAAATACCAACACTAGATGCAAGAACTCTAAGTTTGTATCAAAATAAAGAAAAATAATTTGGTGACTGGGTTCCATGCTTTGTGACAAGAAGGTATTTTGGAGTTGGATGACCACATATTTGAGATTTTTAGAACCCTCCTCTTTTGGAACCAGGATTATCATTACTCCTGTTCGCACCTCCTTTTAATTGCAAAAAGAATAATCCTAACTACTACTTTTCTGTGGATTTTTATCGAGCCCAGATTAGTTAATGCTTGTCAATGTTTTCAATTTTAAAGATTCTGAAAAACTTAAAGAAAACTCTATATACCGTCCCGTGGATTTTTCTCAAGCCCGAGACAATTCCTTCTCACCAGTGTTTTCAATTTTAAAGATTCTAAAAAACTTAAAGAAAACACTATATATTGTCCTGTGGATTTTTCTTGAGCCAGGGCCAGTTCCTACTCGCCAATGTTTTCAATTTTAAAGAGTCTAAAAAACTTAAAGAAGACTCCATCTAGTAAATGTCCTCCTTATTCATTTATCTACATGAGAACACAACCAACTTTTTGTTTTTGTTATTTATATCAAAAAAATAAAAGTTCTATCTAATGACACACCTATGTACATAGCCAAATTAATCCATGCAATTGAATCTTACTATAGTGGATCAACAGGAGGATAAACCCTCTTGCTTACCAGTTGCATTTCGGAATTCTGATTCTCATCAATGGTCTTTATCCTTATTAAACCATTGTCATAAACTGTATCAACTTCATAGGGTTCCAACCATCTAGTAGACAATTTACGTTTAAAATTTTTGAACCTACTATCATACAAGAGGGCCCAATCACCTGACTGAAAATAATTCTTTTTGATGTACTTGTCATGCCATTTAGTCCTTTGCTCTTGTATAAGGGTGGTGCTTTGTAGAGAATCCTGTCTGATCTCACCAAGCTCATTTAATTGTAATAGCCTCTATTTTTTAGCTTCATCTAGATCCATCCTTAATTGCATGGCAGTCCTGAAGTTTTTTACTTGAAATTCTATGGGAAGTAGTACCTTCTTCCCATACACCAACTCATAAGGTGTATGGCCTATTGTATTTCTCCAAGATGTCCTATAGGCCCATAAGGCCTCAGGTAACCTATCAACCCAGTCTTTGTGATGCAGTTGAACAGTCTTGGTGAGGATAGCCTCTATCATATTGTTGGTTGATTCCACCTACCCATTTGCTTGAGGGTGATAAGGGGAAGAAATTTTGTGTTTGATTTTGTATTGTTCAACAAAATCCTTGACCAAATTTGAGGTGAATTGGGTTCCTTGGTCATTGAATATTTCTTGAGGTACACTGAAACGAGTAAATATTTATTCAAAGAGAAAGTCTACAACAGATTGTTCATTAGCCAAATACAAAGCTTTAGCTTCCACCCATTTGGTTACATAATCTGTGCAGACCAAGATGTACTTATTCCTTTGAGACATAGGGTTAATAGGTCCTACAAAATCCAAAGCCCATTTTTCAAAGGGTTCAATTACTACATGATCTTGGAGGAGCATCTCATCGACTGCAATAGGTTTTCCCATTATTTGGCAATCATCACAGCTGGCCACATACTTCTTTGCATCTTTAAAAATAGTTGGCCAATAGTAGTCGAACTATAGAATCTTTTATGTTGTCCTTTTGTCAGCAAAATGGCCTCCACATGGACCATCATGACAGGCTCTAAAAATATCCTGCATCTCATCCTCCCGAACACACCTTATGATCAACAAGTTAGGCCCAGTTCGGTATAAGCAATCATCGTGCCACATGTAATTGGCACTTAGCTGGACAATTCTTTGTTTCTCTTGGGAGGACAGATTCTGAGGTAGCTTTCTTGTTACAAGATAGTTGGCTACATATGCATACCAAGGAGTGTAAGTGGAAATAACAAATAGATTCTCATCCAAAAAATCATCATCTACTGGAGTATTATCACCTGCATGAATGAGTCTAGACAAGAAATCAACAACTAAATTATCTTTTCTAAGCCTATCAATGATGGTGATATTGAATTATTGTAGTAAAAACAACCATCTAGTCACTCTAGCATTTGTAATAGTTTTGTTCATTAAAAATATGATAGTTGAATGGTCGATATGTACAAATACTTCATACCCTGTTATGTAGTGTCTAAATTTGTTAATGGCATGTACTACTGACAAAAAATCTTTTTCCGTGACAGTGTAATTTACTTCAATAGGTGAAAGATTCTTGTTGACAAAGTATATAGAATAAGTATTATGGCCTTCCCTTTGTCTTAAGACAACCCCCAAAGCAGTATCTGAGGCATTTGTGCAAATATGAAAAGCAAGAGACCAGTTTGGTCCTCTCAAAACAAGGGCACTTGACAACTTTATTTTCAAGATTTCAAAGGAGATTTGACATTTTTCATTCCAACAAAATTCAACATGTTTTGTTAATAGTTTGAATAGTGGGGCAGTTAGATTTGTAAAATTTTGAATGAACTTCCTATAGTAACCAACATGCCCTAAGAAACTTCTAACTTCTTTCTCTGAGCTAGAAATTTTGATTTGGGAAATAATGTCAATCTTGGCAGGGTCTACTCTTATTCCAGTACCGGAGTTGTGGTGACCTAGAACAATTCCTTCAGTGAGAATCATTCTATACTTTTCATGACTAAGTGAAAGTTTGGTTTCTTTACATCTAACCATTACTTTCTCCAAATTGTCCAATTCCTGTTGGAAATCATCCCCATACACTGTGAAGTCATCCATGTAGATTTCTACATAGTCATGGGTAAAATCAAATAAAATGGCCAAGACAACCCTTTGAAAGGTAGCAGGGGCATTACACAAACCAAAAGGAAGAACCCTATAGGCATAGTTTCCCCAGGGGAAGATAAATGTGGTTGTATCCTGGTCTTCTGGTGAAATTTGGATTTGATTGTAACCACTAAACCCATCCAAGAAAGAAAATTACCTCTTCCCAGACAAAGTGTCCAAGACCTGGTCTATGAAAGGCAAGGGAAAGTAATCTTTGTAGGTATCCTTGTTCAATTCTCTAAAGTCCACACAGATCCTCCATTTACCATTTTTCTTAGGGACAATAACTAATGGGGAGACCCATTTTCTATCTGATACAAGATAGATGAAATTGGCTTGTAGGAGTTTTTGGAGTTCTTCTTTCACTATGTCTTTCAAGGTTGGGCTCATTCTTCTTTGGGGTTGCCTAATAGGATTGATTTGATCATTAGTGTAAATATGATGCATACAAGTGTCTGAATGGATCCCTTTCATGTCAGAGTAATCCCATGCAAAAGCACCAGATTTCCATTGAATCATCTGTACCAACTTTTGTTGTTGATCTGTTTCTAAGATATCATTGATATACAAAGATTTTCCAGGACTGATTTCAATAGCCTAAATAGTTGATAATTTTCCTTAATCTATTTTTGAAACGGTGGCTACTGTACAGGTGGAAGGGTGCCAGGTTTATTGGAATTCAGAGCTAAAGATATGTGTATACTTAGGAAAAGATTGAGGATATTCAATGCATTCTAAATCAACCAAGAATAGGCTTAACATTTGTTCTTTAGTTTTCTCTTGAACTCCTTTTACATGTTTGAGTGTTAACAAGGGATGAGAATAGTCCTCCTCCCCATAGGGATTCTCCAACCAGAGAGGAACTTCAGTGGTTGGTTGGGTAGGGGGAAAAAGGATAAGTTTTTGACTTTGAGTGCCATTGGAAATTGTCATCTCTCTAGACTGACAACTAATAAATGCATCAGTAGTGGCCAATCAAGGTCAGCCAAGTACTACTGGATGTCCTAGTTTGGAGGATTTTGGATGAATCACTAAGAAATCCACAGGGTATTCCCAAGAAGACAAGGTAATTGTTATATCATCTAAACTTTCTATTGGGGTGATGATTGATTTGTCTGTGAGCTCCAACAAAGTTTTTGTTGGTCTTAGGTGATTTAGTTTCAGCGTTTTCATAGTGTGAACCAACATAACGTTTATTGTTTCCCATAAATCAATAAGTGTGTTTGGATAAGAAACACCATTAATTTCTATGGTAACCACTAGGTTTC
This sequence comes from Picea mariana, assembly GCA_032191745.1. Lineage (NCBI taxonomy): Eukaryota > Viridiplantae > Streptophyta > Pinopsida > Pinales > Pinaceae > Picea > Picea mariana. The sequence continues at coordinate 11,546 of JASDQU010684074.1, read as the reverse complement.
CTAGATCACTATATTTGGATGGCATTTCTTATATAAAATATGACAACTGTCCAACCACCTGTATGACAGAAGGCTCCTTCCTCCTCCTCCCTAGATTTTTAATGAAAATATTCCTTACAATATTATCATAAATAGGTATATCCTTGATGGATTTATGTAGGGGAATCTTCACACATATATTTCTAAGTTCAGTCTCTAGATTGTGTCCTAAAGGTTCCTCAGATTTCTTCATAAGTAACCTTTCTGGATAAGGAGGAGGGTTCATTTTCTAAGGTGTTTCTGCTGCAAGAGAATTGTGAGGAGGAGTTTCTTGTTGCACAAGAGTGTTTCTTTCTTCATTTAATTGATTATCCATTTGTTCTTCTCTTTGAACTGTTTGAATATATATTTGTTCTTCTTCTTGAACTGCATGATTATCTACTTGTTCTTCTTCTTGAATAACCACATTAGGATTTGTTTTATTTACATACCTCCCCAATCTTAATTCAATTCCATTAAATGGAGTAGAAATTATTACATAAGTGGGGAAGGTTTGTACTTCAAGGTTTTGTATAGGTTGTGTAGGTATATTATTTGGATTAGGGATAGGTTGTGCAGGAATAGGGGTAGGCCGAGGAGGGTTTTGAATAGGTGCAAATTGCATTTGTTGCTGCAGATTTGGATTCATAGGCAGTACAAGTTGTTGCTACAATTGTGGAGGTGGAAGAAGAGCAGGAGGATTAAATCCTGGGAGCAACTAAGAAATATTGGAAGGGTATTGTGGGTAGGTGGAAAAATTTGTTGGCTGAAAGGTAACATTCCCATATGTATGGACTCTCCATCCTTGTTGCCAAGGTTGGATTTGTGGCTATTTTGGTGACCATTGAGGATATGACATGGGAGTTACACATTGTTGTTTTGAATATTGTGTAGTAGGGTCTACAAACATATTGGGATTTTGTTGTCTCTGTGGCCTCTTAGGGGGGTAGGATGTTTCATGAGGTTCTCCTCCTCCCTTGAAAATGGATTTTAATTCCAGGTAAAGAAGGGCACTCATTGGTAGGGTGATCCTATGTATAGAGGCCACAAATTTCAATAACATTAAGGGGGAATTCCTTTTCAGGATGCTTTTTCCTACACCGATGACAGAAAATTGCCAAAGCAACATTCTCTTATTCTTGTTTCATTTTAATTTTGATGGTATCAAGTTGGGAACTGATGGTGTTTAGGATGCTTATTTAAAATTTTTCTAGTAGATTCCCCAATTCAATCCTAGTAACACCTCATGATGTGGGTTTGAAAATTCTATTTGTAGGGTCCCTTACACTTTTTCCTATTTTGTCTTGACTGTGGGAGTATATTTTACAATACTTTGCTATGTCTGCAAATGGATTTTGGTACACATATCCAAAACTCATGAGGTTTAGTACTTCAATGAAATCATCCCTTACATCATTTAGGAAGATAGTCCTAATTGTGGTTGTGTCTAAGGAAAATTGCTTAGTCTTTTGGTAGTTGTATAGGAACCTCTCTATGTAATCTTCGAAGCTCTCTTCCTCATATTGTTGCATTTTAAATATGTCATTCCTAGCATCCCTAGGTCCAAAGTAATCTTGATATTTCTAGAGGAAGGTCTCCTTCATACCATCCCAAGATAAGATAGTGTGTTCTCCTAGGCTCATAAACCACCTTAGTGATGAATCTTTTAGTGTAGCTTGAAAGATTTTTAATTTTTGTGCATTATCAGTGTAATTATAACTTCTACATAGTATATCAAATTAAAAAAAAAATGAATCAGGATCTTCTATTGACATACCATGGAAGTGAGGCAGTGAGGACAATGGAATATTCTTCATAGCTATGTCTCTGGCGATATACAGTATTGGGAATCCGAATGTCTTTGTTTCATTGGTTGCATTGCCTTCCTCTTATACCATATCTCCAAACAGTTTGTAGAGTGGTGGTGATGTCTCTACACTAAGTGATGGTTCAACAACTGGGTTGTTTGGTATATCTAACTGTTCCAATGCCTTGTGTAGTTCCCCAATGGTAGATGCATCTTCCACTATCACTACCTATGTTTCTTTTCCATCTTCTCCTTCTGATGGGGTCGCTAGTGCTTACTCTCTTGCTTGTTGTATTATTCTTTCAATCTGAACAGTGGCTTCAAATTTAGTGCCTTTGGCTGTTGTTTCAATTACCTCCTTTGATATTTCTCCTCTGAGAATTTTTCCTGCACAAATTTTAGATGAA
>JASDQU010684073.1:52735-64130 GCA_032191745.1 Picea mariana | reverse complement strand
TTTTGAAAAACTTTCTCCATAGTTGCCTTTGTTGCTTGATTGGTTTTATTTTTGAAAATTGGAAGACAATGTTCAGTGGCTTAGGGACTTCTCTGCGGGCTTCAACCATCTGATCAAAGTTATTTCACTCAAAAACTTGTAAGCAAAATGAAAATGGTTTGTACAATGGAAAAGTGTGACTAAAGGTCCCTACTGAGGAGGTGAATAGTGCTTCAGCATTCTGCCATTTACAAGTCCTCTTGACAGATTGGTCCCATCGTTGTTGTTGAGCAAGAAGGCATTATTTCCTCTGAATGCTTGAATTATGAAAGGTCCCTTCCATAGACTGTCAAATTTTCCATGCTTTCCCTTATATTCATTTCGAGCATCCCATCTCAGAACCAATTCACCTAGCTCAAAGTCATCTTCTTTAGTTCTTTTGTCAAAGATCTTTTTAATGCTTTCTTGGACAACCTGAGTTTTGTTGTATACTTCTTGTCTGGATTGCTGCAAGTGGATCATCTGGTTTATCCTTCTTTGGGAGTCTTTCAGCTCGGCTTGCATCTCTTGCAGCAATTTCATGACAGGAACTCCTAAGGAAGTGGGAAAAACTGCTTTAGTTCCATAGACCAGCTGATATGGTGACATACCAATTGACCTCTTGGTGGTCAGTCTGTCGACCCATAGTGAGAAAACCAGCTTGTTATGCCATGACTTTTTGTTTTCTTGCAAAGTCTTCTTAATAATGTTCACCAGGGTCTTATTGGATGACTCCACCAACCCATTTCCCTGAGGGCAATAAGTTGTGGAATGACCCAAACCAATATGATACTGGTTGCAAAAGTCTATGAGCTTCTTAGATCGGAAAGCAGCTGCATTGTTAGTTATAATCTTTCTAGGACATCCAAAACGAGACAAGATATTATTTTCAAGAAATTTAATAATGACAGAATCATTAGCTTGCCTACTTGGTACAGCTTCGATCCATTTTGTGAAATAGTCTTTAGCAGTAAGAATCCACTTGTGTTGGCCCAAAGAGGGAGGATGTATTTCTCCGATAAATTCCAATCCCCATTGCTGGAAAGGAGCTTCAATAGAGATTGGTTTCAGGGGCAAAGGAAGGAGCTTCTTTTTGCCCTCGAATACCTGGCATTTATGACACGAAGTCACTTTCTAATGCACATCAATGAACAACGTAGGCCAATAGAACCCATCTCTGAGAATTTTATTAGTTGTGGTCTTCTAGCTCAGATGATTACCATAGTCTCCTGCATGAAAATCCTACAATACTTTGTCAGCTTCATCTTTTAACAGACAATTCAACAAAATACCTCCAGGATCCTTCCAATATAGATTGCCTTCTAGAATGCAAAATTTTAATGCTTTCAATTTCAAAAACCTATCTTTAGTTTTGCTCAGACCAGGGGGAGCTTGTAGGTTATGGAAAACCAATATCAGGTCTACGTACCATGGAGAGTTCAGAAATACCTCTTTCATGATTGGAGTCGCCTGCTCTCCCTGTTCATCTACTGCAGCTAAGAAATTAATATCAAGAGCACGGAAATTGGATTCAGCCATTAACTTTGCTAGACCTTGACATTTAATTAGTTTAGTAGGATTAATCTCTATGTCATACTCCAGAATGATAGCAATCCATTTTCCTCTTCGGCCATCTGGATTGTCCTGAGTTAAAATGTCTTTTACTACCACGTTCAGAACATATGCGATGGTGTGGGAATGGAGAATATATACTCTAAAATCCTTTATGGCTTTCACCAGGGAAAAAGCTTATTTCTCCATTATTTTATAATTCAAAGAAGCATCTCTTAATGCTTTACTGAAAAAGGCTATGGGCTGTTCATACCCTTCACTGTTTTTCTATAGTAATACTGCTGCAATGGTATGTTCAGAAGCGAAAGAAAAAAGGTAAAAATCTTTGGTGAAATCGGAACTGATCAAGACTGGAGCCTGTGTGAATGCGTGTTTAACTTGTTCAAAAGACTGCTTAGATTCAATGTCCCATTTTATTTTTGTGTCCTTTTTTAACATGTTTGTGATGTTCCTGAGAAGCTCGGCCAGGTTAGGTATGAATCTTCTCAAAAAAATTATTTTTCCAATGAAAGACTGTAACTCTTTGATATTCCTTGGGTGTTCTAGTTTCTAAATGGATTATATTCTACTAGGATCTATCTTAATTATGTCCTTAGAGATTATGTGCCCCAACAGTTTACCTTCCTCTAATCCGAAAAGGCTTTTCTCAGGGTTCAGAGAAATCTCAAATTTCCTACATTTCTCGAATACTCATCTGAGATGTCGTAAGTGCTCATCATCAGATTAGGAATACATAGTTACGTCGTCCAGATAAATGACAATAAATTTGCCAAGTTCTTCCACAAAAGAGATGTCCATCGCTCTTTGGAAAGTGGCCCCAACGTTCATCAACCCAAAAGGCATTTTCACGTACATGAAGGTACCCCAAGGTGTTGTGAAGGCTGTTTTCTCTTGGTCATCTGGGTGAACGAGAACCTGGTTATAGCCTGAAAAACCATCCAGTAAGGAGATTTGACTGGATCCAACTACCTTTTGTAATATGTGGTCCATTTTTGGCAATGGGTAGTTGTCCTTTAGAGAAACTTTATTCAGGTTTCGAAAATCAATACAAAGTTTGATTTCCCCACTTTTCTTTCAGGTTGGGACCAAATTTGAAACCCATTTGGAAAATCGTAAGGGAACTATGATTTTAGCATCATACATCTTTTTGATTTCTTTTTCTATCAGGGGAAGTAACTTGGGATTGGTTCTCCTAAGTTTCTGTTTGAAAGGTTTTTTATCTTCTTTTATCGAGATCCTATGTTGTATGATGCTCGTGTCATAAGATTTTAAATCTTCATATCGCCAAGCAAACACGTCCACATATTCCTTGAAAAGTTCAATGTATTTGAGTTTCTTCTCAGGAGGTAAGGATTTAGAAAGTTTGACTATACTGGGTTTCTCTTCTGTCCCTATGTTACAGTCTTCAACTTCTTTACCACTGACTTCGATTTTTGGTTTTTTAGCTACATCATTAAAATCAAATAAGTCTTCTAAAGGAACTAAACCCCTGGGTAAAACATTACTCTTTAAATGCAAAGCATCATATTCTATTTCGTCTTCACCTAACTCTCCTGAATCTACTTTATTTACACTATCATTTCCAAAATCAGATTTATTCACATTTTCATCATCATTTTCTAAGTCTATGTTTGTACACTCGAAATCATTTTTACATTGTAAAAAATCTTCAATTTGGTCATCGTTGCCAAATACCTGCCAGTATCTGATGTTGTCCGGGACAGTCGGTCTGCACTTCACCTCCACCATGTATGGGCGAGTGGAACGAACAGGTATCTTGCATGTAGTTGTTGATGTAGCTAAACCATCTGCTAAAATATTCCGTCCCCTGGGCATCACCTGCAAATCAACTTTGGTGAAACATTTTTGGGCATCCAAAACAACATTCCTATAAGCTCTAAGTAGGGGATTTCTTGCTACATACTCACCTTTAATTTGTTTGATAATTAATTCCGAATCACCTCTTACCATCATTTGTTTGGCACCAACCTTTTTCAATATCTTTAGGCCGAGCACCAAAGCTTCGTACTCGGCTATGTTGTTAGTGCATTGAAAATTTAGTTTGTAAGAATGGTTCTCCGAATACCTGGATTTGTGATTGTGCAACCAAACTCTTGCTCCAACTCCTTCTTTACTTACAGCTCCATCAAAGTCCATGCTCCAGAAATCTGCTGGCAATTCTTCACTTATCACATTTTTCTTTCTTCCTGCCTCGGTGATTTCTTGGCCTTCTTTCAGATCAAATGTATCTTCTTCCAGCTGAGCAATTTGTTCTCTTGTATCACCGTCGTTATATAGGATAAAGGAATCTAGATCAGAATGTGCAGAGTACAGAGGATAGTTATGTGGCTTATCTTGACTGCTGACCATATATTTCATCAGCGTCTCCCTGTACAATCTTCTCTGTTGCCCAAATACTGGGACGGTGGCATATGACATATCCAACAACAGAGTACCTTTCAACTTGGCCCCCCAAGACTTGGACAACAACATACCATATTTCGAGGAAATGTCTACTACCACAACATCCATAACCATGCTTTTTGCTGGAATCTGAACTAGAGTGATACATAAGTCCTTGATCAATCCGATACATCTGACTTTGCTGGAGTCAAAAGAGTGTAAGTCCTTGTAAGGTCTGGTGACCTCGAGTCCCAGTTTTTTCATCACTACTTTAGGCATCAGGTTATGGGAAGCACCTGAATCTAACATAGCATTATGCAGAATCAAGTCGTGTACATTAAGGCTGATGTAAAAAGGAGCGACAACACCATTGTCAATCTGACCATCAACTTCAGGGCCAAACAAGAGTTCAGGTTGATCATTGGTAATATTTACAGTGTCCGAATGATTCTCTGATCCAAGGGTTAAGGCCTTTGTGCCTATATCAGGTTCAATGCTCAGCACTTTGATCACCTGTGATTGGTAAGCGTCCTTACTCATCAACTCGGAAAGGGGAATGAGAATTTTCACTTTGGCTAATTCCCCTTCGAGGCTGGAAGGAGTAGGTGCTCTACTTTGACTCAACAATTCTGATTTGTCCACCATAGTCTTCCGGGTAGAAGTATTTGGTGGATTGGTTGATGAATCCTCTGTCTGCGTTGATCTTTGAAAAATGGTAAGGTTTCTTTTTGCTGGAGCTTCAACATTACCTTTCTCAGGGATATTTTTGGTAGAAGGCTCAATGGATTTCTTGGTTTCGACCACTTTCTTCGTTTCGATTACCTTTTTGGGGGAATTTTCATCTGTCTTCTTACATCACAAATTGTACTGCCCATGTACCTCCATAATGGCATTTTCAAATGCACACTGTTCAGTCTCTTCAGCTTCTTCGCCCACCTTTGTTTGAGAAAGAAGGAAAAGTTCTTGCTCTTCCTGAGTGAGGAAAATAACTTCGTTATCGTGAATGCCCATGAGGTTTATGTGTGTGTCCTACAATTCTTCAATTACCTCTTCTCCTTCATCGACATAATTTTCCTGTAGGGGTGGTCTGATCTGTTGATCAGGACCCCTCTGTTCTCTTTGATCCCTGGGATCTCTCTGCCTAATTTGAGGAGGATTTCTTCTGAAGTTAGGATTCTGAATTTGTGGAGTAGGTTGATTTTCTCTAGGAGGATTTCTTTCGGATACAGTAAGTCTCTCCATCATCCTTTCCATTTCTCTAGCTAAGGAGTCCAATTTGGCATCATAAGAAGATGTGGAAGGTTCCTCTTTAATCATGACTCTCCTTTCGGTCCTCTTCCGTGCCCTTTTAGCCAACAGGTTGGCCTCCACACTTATTGCGCTTTTCTGCATGTCCTCTAGGGTGGTGGAGTTTCTTTCCATTAATTGATATGACATATCCGCATCGAAACCGTCAGAGAATTTTATTAGTGCTAAACCTTATGGGGGTTTAATATCGGCTGGAATCGCATTGTATAGATTATTGAAGAGGGTGCAGTAATCTTGAACCGTCTCACCTTGATTCCTTCTGATGTTTTCGTATTCTGACAAGATTTGGAGAGGGTTTTTATTTACCTCCCATCTGTCTAGAAAACTTCTTTGAAATACTGTAAGGTCGAGCACTGAGGCAACACGTAAGCCTTTGTACCATTTCTTAACGTCACCGATCAAACTCTGCGCAAATAGTCTCATTTGAATGTCAGCTTCATCTACTTCCTGCAGGTTCAAATAGTCATTCATTTTATCAATGTGTTGTTGTGCATTCAAGGGCCCTGTACCATCGAACTGTGGAAGTCTTGTTTGATAATCCTGGGGCATAGCGTGTAAAGGTGCGACCAACACCAAGGGAGCATATCTAGCTGCCATGATAAGTGGAGGAGGTGGGACAACAACCTGGACGATAAGTGGGGCGATGACAGAAGATGAGGATGAGGAGGGGCTAGCTAGCACAGGGTGAGTGGTTTGAGGTTTTGCAGTGGGAGATAGTACTTCAGGGGTCCGGGGCTGCAGGACTTTTGGATCTAAAACGGTTTTAGTCACAAAGCTATCAAATTTCGTTCTAAATAAGCTTTGTTAAAAAATGGTGTCAAAGTCAAAATCTTGAAGGGAAACAAGTTCCTCCAGAAGAGAAGGGGACCTATGAAGGGGACTATGACTCCCTAAACCTTCTGCAATGGTCTTCTTTCTGAGTAACTGTTCTATATTATCAGTTGCTATTGCAGGTTGTGGGTCTGGGTGGGATCAAGTATAAGCTCTTTTAGGAGCCAGATTTTTGTAAATTATATATATATATATATATATAGTTTTATGAGTCCGAAATTAATATGTACAACCTTTTAACAACCTCTAAATATTATTTCTTTCTCATATTTACGATTTGTTCAGAAACAAAGTCTTCTTTCAGGGAAAAAGAAAATGTGGGGTTGAAAGTTTGTTCAGTCCCCAGTATGGTCGCCACTATGTTAACGCCTTGTAAATTCCCAGAGGTTGTCAGGGTAGAAGAAATTTACAAGAGATAACTTAATCCAACCATTTCGAAATTGGAATCTAGCCCTACCAGTTTCATAGAGGGATCTCTCTGTATGATTTAGCTATGTTTTAACTTTAAGATATTAGGCTAGTTATATAAAATAAAATAAGATTGAAAAGGTTTGTTGTTTTTGTTAAGTTGGCTAAAAAGGGTTCACGCCTCCATTGGGCTATGGGGTCTGTATTATAAAGATAGAAATCTAAATAGAAACAAAATATTCTTTTCACAGGGCAAGATAATCCATTCGTTGGATTCTTTAGCAACAAAGTGATGAGTAGCAGAAAAGATGAGGATATCAATTAAAATGAAGAAGCATTTAAGAATTTCTTCACTGTAATATCAGAAGATAAACATTAAAACCTTTCAAAGTCGAAAAACAGGGTATACAAAGATAAATCCTGCAACATGCGTTACTTTTAAAAGATTAGATTGGAAAACAATATGACAACTGAGCTAGAAGAACTTTCAACATAGAAGAGAAAACATCACCAATGAATAACACGCGAGAATCCTCTGAAACGTCTCTTTATATTACTGGAAGATCTCTTGATAAAAATTACAGTCTTTGTAGCTTATAGAGCGTAAAGATCAACCCTCAGTACTTCAAAGTTTGAAGTATTTATAATCAAAATTACATACGACCCTGTCATTATAGATCAGGACGTGGCAAATCTAAATTTATCTAACTAACTTAACAAGATACAAAAATTTAGGAAAATGCTTGATGATGTGTTGAAACTTCATGCTGATTTTTGGGGTGAACCGTTGGTGAGGTCTCTGCACGACCTTGTCTGACTGGATAGCTAACTGGGCTTGGACACCTCATTGCCTACTCGATCAAACTGCATAACTTTTCCCATCGAAGGTTACTGGGAACAATGACTTTGAGCAATCTTCGGTATACTTCATCCATCTCCGTATATTTGGCAAAAGTTGGCTTGATGATGAAAATGTACTGGATCTCGTGCTGTATGCTGATGTCTAATTGGAAAGATTCTAAAAATGCCTTGCCTGTGATACTTCTCTGTTTTCCTGAGAACTTTGAACTATCTTTAGCCACAGTGGCTAGCTTCTTTTTATATTTAGACAGTGTCATTAACTTGTCATTTATGACCCTTAAACTAGGGAGGCCTTTCTTCTGTAGAGCTTCAATTTTGCTGAAAAACCTTTGCACTCCTATGTCCATAGCCTGGACCTTTTCCTCCAGTTGTATCATCAATCCTCTCTTGGTCAGGACCCTCTTGACTTCGAAGATGGTTTCTGTCCTATCTTCAATTCTCAACTCCTCTAACTCTTCTCTGGTTTTTGAATTTAGGAATTTGATGATCTTAGTGGCTTCTGCGGGCATCTCTCCCAATTCTCCTCTTATCTTTTCAATCACCTGCTTGCTTCTCTACACTAGTTCATTCTGCTCGAACATGATTTGTACCATAGGCCATTTTTCATTGATATATTTGGTGATATCCATCCAGACATTTTCCTTGATCTCAACAAGTGTTTTACCCACCACTGTTTGCTTTTGAAGTTGTTGCAATTCTTGTTTGAGCTTGTATGATGTTTTTTTTTCCTTGGAGTAGCTGGCTTGGTAAGAAGATTTGAGTTCTTGAAGGTTCTCAACCTCCTTTTTAAGTTTGCTAATCTTTGTCTCTTGCAAATTCATCTCTTCCATGGATTTTGCCAGTTCTACTGTCTTCTCCAGAGCTGTCAGTGGAGTTGCTGAGGGAATTTTTGTTGCAGATGTTGTGCTTACTCCTGTGAGTGGAACTACGCTTAATGGAATGACTTCCATAGGCTTTTATTGTTCCTTCTCTTTCAATAACTTTTCCAGTTCTTCTTCCATCTCTTTCAATTGTGCATTTTGCTCCATGATCAGCCTAAGCATCTCATCCTTTTCCCCTTCTATCTTAGCTATCTCCTTTGCCTGTGAATCTTTTGTTGGTGGCAGTTTCAACTGTTTCCTCAGAGATGCTATATCGACAATTTTCTTTTTAAGCATCTCCTCGACTGCCTTCACATTCGAGGTATCATACCCGATCTTGAGGACCAGTTCTTCCAATGTCTTAATCCCATTATCCTTTGCAAAGGATGATATCTTTTCTAGTTTCAGTTGTGTCTGGACATTGCTCAGAGATACCTGTAACTTAGAGGCAGCAGTAGAAGCATTTTCCAACATGGAGAAAAACATTTCTCTAGTTTGCCTGTGCAGATCCATTTGATCAGCAGGATGCACATCTTTAGTCTGGAATTCGAACATTGCCCTTTTGTAATCGGTGATTGCTTTCGGGTCTAGCACCTGTGTTTGCAGAAAAGCCATGTGCGTTCTACCCTTCTCAGTGTCGAATGCAGACAACAGTCTATGTTGTGCAGTTGACATTTTCTTCTAGAACTGAGCATATGTGCTGCTGGTCAGCATCTGATTTTTCTTTTTGATCATATCATATTTCTCAAAAATACTCAGTTTTGGTCCTATTTTGCTCGGCTGGTTGATTGGTGGAGTATTTGTAGGCTTCTTGGGAAACACCGTGGTCATGATCTATTTGTTGCTTGTGCTAAGGAGTGACCGATCAAACTCCATAGTTGTAGTGGATTGGATTCCATGTTCACTAGCCGTGTCAGGTGCATGACTGGTTTTTGGCCTCTTGGTGTGTAATTGGAAATATTCAGCCGAGACTTTAGTGATGGAAGGTGAAGTGTCCTTCCTGGTTCTTTTCTCCTTGGGAACCTGTGGTGCAGTCGTCTATGAGATAGTGACCGAAGGGTCTTGCTGTTCTATTTCAACCAGAGTGTTTGGCTCCCATTCTGTTTGATTGGCGAACTTCTCTATCTCAGGCCTAGGTGTATGAATATACATAATGTTTTTATTCTTAATCCTCATCTCAGAAATTATCCTGCACGGATCATAGTGCCATGTGAAACTAACAAAAAAATTCATTTCTTTTAGCAATCTGTCTACTTCCTCCTCGGCGCCTCGGCTATTGCAGATGAAAGACCCAATCTGCGCTTTAGTTCTAAGTTGCTGCTTCTTTTTCAAAGACACGAAATGTATGCCATCTGAGTTAATCATTTGTCTCATGTATTCCAAGGCAAATATCTTAACGGGCAGATACTTAGGAAACTTGTATGGAGCCAATTCAAACCCATACACTCTGACTTCTATGTGGTCTTGGTACAGGTACCAGTCTCTCATTTTTGCAAGGTCTGAAAGGTGTAAGATCTTCTGAATTTCCTCATTTATTCTCGTCTCAAGTCCGCCACTGAGCACGCTTACTACGATATGGTAGAACTACTCAATAAACTTCTTAAAACTGAATTCTGTAGAGTTTTGTCTGAGCAGCGAAGTCCACGCTATTACTGCCTGCGGCCTCCCATCCTTGTCCATCTTCTGCATTGAAAAGGAAAATTTGTCCACTTGGAAGAAAATGAGCATGTAAGTCAGTATTGAGGAATACCGGAACATGCCTTCTGTGGCGAAATTTGAGACTTGCTCATGAATGTTGTCCGCCAGGAAAGTGCTGTAGTCGAACTGAGTGGTGGGTTTCTCATCTGTAGAGAAAATGGATAGAAAACCCAATATGGGTTCATCCACCCATTGATCCGAAATATACCCAAGCAGGGTGCAGAGTGACAAGATGACCTGGTTTCCCTTCACTGAGAACAGGGAGTAAGGATACGAGGGATTTGTAGTGGGGAGCTGAGTGGCCTCTGGAAGAAAAATCTCGAAAATCTGAGCTCTTTGGGGGAATGATAGTTTCTGGTACAATTCAGTGATAATTTCAAGATTGAAAGGCGAGGCAGATTCGGATCTGGGTATCTGCATCATCTGATCAATGGTTTCAGGTGTGATGAGTAAAATAATTTCTCCTGATGAAGGCATTATGGCTCTTTGGTCGGGGATGTAATGGGCCTAGCATTTGAGGGTCAATTCGGGGAAATGGTGAACCTGGGGGAAAAGATAAAGGGGAAGGTTTGACTCCCAGAGCCCAATTTCATCACTTTGGTCCAAGAAAACGTATTTTAGCCATGACTATAAATCTGTGAAGTCGAATTCACATTTGGTGTCTGCGATTAAATGGTCTTTTTCTTCCAGAGGGATTCTGTTGAGGTCGACAGGAGGCGGGAGGAAAGGATTTTCCTCGCCCTCTGTTTTCTTTTATTTTGGCACCATCATTGTAACAATACCTGCAAGTAAAACAAAAAGTTAGCGGGGATGACTGTGGCTTTGGGCAACTGACTGAAACGGAGAGGAAAATGGGAAAAAATTCTCTCTGGTGTGGCGATAGGGTAAATGATGGGGAAATGAAGGGTGAAGGTATTTTTGAGAAAACGGATACCCATTGGGCGTGGGAGATAGCTCAACAAGCTAACTGATAGGTTAGCCTGTAATAAATTGCCAATGGGTCATTCGAAGCGTGAGATGGCAGGTGACAATGAATGATGAAAATGACTGGGTGACATGATAGGTATTGATTGGGGAATGGACTGACAGAGTTATGAGATTAGTAACGGGTGAACATAGGAATGGAATGACAGAGTTATGAGATGTGACCCTTAGGGAAAAAGGTGGAAAATGATGTCATGATGTGATGGGATATGTCAAACAGTAATAAGCAGTGGGATTCAGAACTAATGGATTCCTGCGATGTAGAGATAAGAGGCCCGCCAGAAAACAGTCCATTCCATAACCCCCCCCCCTCCATTAAAAACAAATTGGTCGAGGGGGTCCGAAAAACACCATGAGCCATCCATCAGCGTGCCTGCTCTTGGACTGTAGATCTGTGTGCAATATTTAACCAACATTCCATACTCCCCCCTACCATTAAAAGCAGAACGGTC